>OY015312.1:85364419-85589005 GCA_955612985.1 Cheilosia scutellata | reverse complement strand
AAGTCAAAGAAGACTTACATAACTATGTTTATGTTCACATATACATACATAATAATATAATAAATTTGACATGACCGAATGCTTCGGTAAGCGACGCACGTTCCGATGAGGACGATTTTATTCGATGCCCTGTATGCAGATCCATACTGGTTGATAACATCCAAGTTTAAAACTAAAACTGAACTGAATTGACTATGTATAATTTAAATAAATACAAAAGTTTTTTACTTTAGGATTTTTTTCATTTTTTTCTGTTAGTAATTGTTTCATTATGAAATAACTCCTTAATGTTAGGATTTATTTCATTTGGGTTAGAAAATATTTCATCGTAAGTTAGGACTTATTTCATTTTAAGAATTAGGAATTATGGCATTTTTTGTTAGGAGTTTCTTCATTAGGATCTATTTCTTTAGGAGTTAATACGTTAGGAGCAATTGCATAGAGCCGCCTCCACTACAAAAACGTGGTTCTGGACAACCGAAATCCACATCGTCCTAAGTAGGTATTTACTGTATTCCATTGTAGCATAATATGGTAGATGTGGAGCACAGATCAACGAATTGTCACCCTTCTTCACCATTCTCGTTCTCAATGTCGTCATCGAAATTGTTGTACCAATTATCCCTATCAAAAATGCAATCCATTTTCTAATCTTCATTACACTTAAACCTACTATGTATTTACTTTTTCCACAAGAATAGGCAAGAGCTGAAGCAATGAAATCGATCTAATTCAGGTACTAACGACGTTATACTGCCGATTTTGAGGATCAAGCTAATACCGAGTACTACCTAATACTCGGTACCAAATTCAGCTTAGTACTTCGTGAAGAAATGACTTGATACGTATTTGAGTATCAACTTTTGGTCTAATACCGATACTAGCGCTAGTACTCTGTGAAGAAATCGGCTGTATGACTTATTCAAAATGACGCCAATACCAACAGTCATAAACAACACCATGCTGACAATCGTTCCTTGTGCACCAATACTGGCCCTAAATGCACATCGCGATCAATATATTCCAATACCATCACCCACTCTAGAGGCGTGCATAAATATAGGAGCAGAACAATATATGTGCAACAACCTGCAAAATAAATACAGCAAGGGAGCGGAAGTCTGCTCTTGCGAATTGGGTTTATTCAATGACGAGAAGAGGGCCACGTGTGTGTTAAAGAATTCACAAGCGAATTTCACCTGGATTCAATTGTTGTATTTCACAAAAATTCCATCTCGACTCACTCCAATCTGCGGAAGAAAAAATCTACAAATGGTCTTAGAGCGCTCCGTACTATTAACACTGATGCACCTTAAGGCAAAACTGCATTACTATTCAGGGGCACAACACATTCACCACCAACGTACAACCATCCTACACTAGCTTTGGATCACTGTCAGAAATCTCAACACCAATGCATCATACGCCATGGAGGAAAAGATGCAACCTCAAGCCCTACAAGCTGTAAAAATATGCGGATGTGGTCCAAAAAGTCAAGCAAATCGACTACAATGGCTCAGCCATATCGAGAGATTGGGCAATAATGCTTAAGAGCAGTGGCGTAACTATAGGGTGGCAGGGCTGGCAAAATGCCACGGGCCCCCGACCCGACAGGGCCATGTCCAAAAATACTTTGTACCTAAGTATTTAAAAAAAATTATAAGCTGTTCCTGTGACTACAGCTTGTGCTTAATAAAGACCTATTTAAGAAACTCTATGGGATAAGACAGGCTACGTAACTTGGCTATGATCTATGATGATGATGTTATAGATACTTTTGCGGAACAGAAAGCTCGGAGAAAATAATTTTATTAATAAATACCTTACTAAAATTAAACTGTTATTTCATCATAAATACCTACGTATAAACCTATGCTCTTGAAAATAAAATTTATTAGATATTTGACTAAAATGCACACAATAGGCGTATTTTTTTTGGGAATCTATAGCTAGCTCACTTTTACTTTTACATTCAAAGCTGGTATACTCACTTTTGGTTTTGTTATACTCACTTTTGGTTTTGTTATACTCACTTCCCAAAAAAATACGCCTAATATTATTAATAGTGTTGGTTAATGGTGGATTTACATCACCACACCACGCAAATTTGCATGTCTTCAGAGAGAAAGATCCGTTTTTCCAGAGTCAAGGATAATGATGTGTAAGAGTAAGACCACAAGTCTAACAGTTGAATTTAGGCCGCCATAACTTTTTTATGAGATTTGTGGTCTCACTCTTACAGATCATTATCCTTGCCTGTAGGAAACGAATCTCTCTCTGACGTCATGCAAAATTGCGTATCGTGGTAATGTAAATTCACCATAACTACTTAAGTGGTTTATTTAAAATAAATTACGTGACGATTTTTACTGGGAGGGCCCCATCAAAAGAATTTGCCACGGGCCTCAGATGGCATAGTTACGCCACTGCTTAAGAGGATATTCAAATACCAGCCCTCAGTTCGAGCAAACCGAACCCCCATTTCAAAAACCAACCTGAGATCGCTGGCAAATTTGACCCATGCAGAATTTCAAATATAATAAAGCCCGTTAAAACCATAGTTATACGAACCTAAATTGAAAAGTCCCATCGCCAGCTCTGCAATACCAGACATAAATGCCAGCATAATAGCAAATTGCACAGGTAGACCCTTCGTAAATTGTAACGTCAATAGTGCCATTAAGCTGGTAGGTCCTATAGACACTTGTGGTATAGTTCCCAAAATTACATACACGAACGAACCTGAGAAAATAATAAAACTAATTGTATTTCATAAACTTATTGTAATACCAGTAAATGTTTTACCCACAAATGCCGAATAAAGTCCATATTGAGATGAAAGGCCTGCTAAAGAAGCATATGCAATGCTCTGGGGAATCATCGTCATACCAAGTGTAATACCCGCAATTAAATCTGCTATCGCTTTGTTGCGATCATATTCACGAATCCATGAAAGAATATGAACGCGGCGTAGAATGGATTTGCCGATCGTCGCCTTTGTTATTGTGCTAGCAACGTTTTCTTCATGTTTTTCGCCAACAGGTTTAAAGGGAGTCTCCTCTTCAATATTTAGTACTGAAATGAAATATAAAGTATTATTTCTAAATTGTAGACGCTGGTCTGGAAGAACACAAAGAGACCAGGGGTGGGATTCTGTAAGGCGAAAACGCTTAAACGTTTTCGTGCGCACGAACGGTTTGCTTCATGTAACATCAAAAACGAAAGAAATTTTCGTGGCCGCGAATGAAATAGAACGAACACAATTTTCTTTGACGTTTTCGTATTTTTTGCTTCATGTAACCTTAAAAACGAACAGATTTTATCGTCTCCACGAAAGAAAACAAACGACAGCTATTTTCTTGACGTTTATCAATTTCTTTGATTTCTAAATTGGCGGTTGTGTTTAATATTTATTCCCTACAAAATATGCTGGCGAATTATTTGTTAATAGCAAGTGATAGTGATGTTAGCGATGTGGAAGATTCTACAAATTTAAGAAAAAATCTTCGGGAATATTCCATTCCTTGTCCGCTGTCCGATGAAAGATTTCTTTTATTGATGTGTATTGAATTGTAAGTTTACATGTTCATATTTTTTTACTTAGTTTTCTTCTACGTTTTCGGTTGAATAAAAGCGCTTTTAGGTATGTGCTGGACAACATTTGTCTTCCTACAGGAACGCGAAACACATACGTCCCTCCTATTTTAAGGCTATGTTCCACTCTAGAGGTACTGCTGGAGGTGGTTACCAGTGGATGATTGGTAACGATTTTGCTTCTCCTCTCGCACGGAGTACATTGTCGAAAATACTACACGAAGCTGTTAATCTAATGGAAAATTTGGGATTTGTCTGTCGAATTTTTGGCCATGAAGGGTAGGTACTTCTCCATGCATTCAATCAACCGTTTTTGCTGTGTTTCTGTTGTTGTTGCCGTCCTATTTATACATATCTATGCTTATGCACCTATACATTGATGAATAAAAGAAACCTATATTGAAAAATAATTAATTGAAATCTAACAGGTTACAAATTGTTATTTATTTATTTAACTTAGGTACATTTTTATCTCAAACGTCCGCTTTCGTGCAGAATCAAATTCAACAAACAAAATATTTTTAATTGTCAGCTGTTAATTTTCAAAATAACTTCGCGAAAATTAACAAAAACGACATACTGAGACTGCCAAACTCTAATTTTGTTGTCACACAGTTTCTTAAACCTAAACGAATGTGAAAAAGAAAACGTTAGGAGTTACATGAAGCAAATCTTCGCTTTCGCGTGATTTCTTTCGTTTGTTAATATGCGAAAGTGTGTTTCGTTTCAATTTTTACAGAATCCCACCCCAGAAATAAACAAGTTTCGCATTTTATACATTATGTATGTATGTGATATGTAGCATAAATGTATACCCATCTCACTCGCTCGTAATGTACATAGGTATTATTGGTACCTAATCATAACTTGTGAACATAATGAGAGAGTCAGGTAGGTTTCAGCTTTCAACGAATTGATTAATAAAAGTTACTCCAGCATTTTGTAAGACGCGTGTTTTATTTAAGAAGTTAGCAACATATTATTTTGGCGACGAGTGAAAAATCTGAAAAAGTGCATTATTCAATTAAACGCGATCAAGAGAGTAGTGACTCCTATCAATTTGAGGATACCCAACTGAGTTTCGATTCAAAAGAAAAGAAACACGTGGAAGACCATAAAATGTCACAGTTTTTTGTACAATAGAATTTTTTACACCCGGTGATGACTTCGACAGTTACGCGGAAAGGCTAGATCAACTACTGTCAATCAACACAATTACTGATGATAAGCTACGAGGATGGTGGAGGAAAATAAGTCCCCTGGAACTAAGTCCACTGAGGGACTCAGTTTCCACCTAGTGGGAAATAAAACCACTTTCGTGAAGTGGACTTAGTTCCCATGTGAAGTGGGAACTAAGCCCACTTTCTTATGGGAACTTAGTACACATTCAACAGTTAAATACGTATACGTATACTTAGTTCCCGGGGACTTATTTCCCTGCACCATATTTGATCACGCTTGCTTATGGGACCCGAAGCGTACAAAATTGTGAAGTCTTTGGTTGCTCCTGCCGAACCTCACTCAAAAGGTTACAAGGATTCCATCATTTTAAACCAACCACAAACATAATAGCAGAAAGGTTCCAGTTTCACAAACGCTTTCAACAAAGCCACGAAACAATTGGAGACTACATTGTCGAGCTGAAGAATCTCGCGGAAAAATGTGATTTTCAAACTTTTTTAGATGAATCATTGAGAGACCAATTCGTTGTTGGTATCAAAGACATTATCAATCCAACAAAAACTACTGAACGAGTCGACCATGAATTTTGATAAGGCGTGTCAAGTGGCGAAGTCTCTGGAGCTGACGAAAAACAACATGCAGTTACTTCATCCAAATCCCTTTCACCACTCTTGGAATACCAGAGAAGCAAAAAATTTCAACAACAAAGAAGCCGTACTCCGCAGAGAGACAAGAAGAACTGTAAGCAGAATAATCGAAAGAGTTCACCAGCAATATACCGTAGCGGAAACAACAGTAACAGCAGTCAAAACGCAGACTTCAAATGTATCAACTTTGGCCGCAATGGTCATTATGCGAGAAATTGCCGGTCAGCAGCAACAGCAAGCGGACACACAGTAAGAAGATCTGCTAGCAGCCACCGAAACTACCAGGCAAATAGATTAAGTGTTGACAATTTATAGTTGGGTCATCTACATCATATTTCCAATATTAATATTGCATGCATCTTAAGTATAGATATTAATAATAGTTCAGTTAATATGGAAGTTGACACTGGAGCTTCTTCTTCGGTGATCAGCAGCACTGATTTTTATAATTTGTTTTCGGATTGCAGTTTCGTATTGTTTAAGTTCGGATTGTTTAAGTTTAATTACGGGTGATAGTGTGTGCGTAGAAGGCGTTTGTGATGTTCGAGTTAAGGATTTGAATGAAAATAATTATTTTAATTTGGAATTAGTTGTTGTTAAATCGAACAAAAACTTTACGCCCTTACTCGGTAGATCGTGGATAGATAGTCTTTTACCAAATTGGCGCGAACGCTTTGGCGAAGGTGGTAGAGGGATTAATTATCTAAATAACATGCATTATTTTAAAAAACATAATATACATAATAGTATAATACGATATTTTCTGCCGATCGCGATTGCGCCATCAAACATTTTGAAGCGGATATTGCTCTAAAAGACAATGCTAAGCCGATATTTTTTAAACCGTATACTATGCCTTTCGGTGTGCGAGATAGTGAAAAAAGAGAACTAGATCGATTAGTTTCTCAAGGTAGCTATTTTAGTTTCAGTCCGACATAGTAGGTGGGCATCACCTATTGTAGTTGTACCTAAGAAGGACAACAAATTGCGTATCTGCATTGACTGCAAAGTGTCCATAAATAATTTTGTTCAGACTGAACATTACCCCTTACCAAAAATAGATGAGATATATGCGGGTTTAAATAACTGCGGTTACTTTTGCGTTCTTGATTTGTCGGGTGCATATCAGCGGGTAAGAGTTTGTGGAAATTCCCAAGAATATCTTACTATTAATATCCATAAAGGCTTATATCGCTATACTAGGCTTCCTTTTGGGTTAAGTTCAGCCTCCGCTATATTCCAGTCTATTATAAATCAAATAATACAAGGAATACCTATAAGGTATTTGGATACTTAGACGATATTCTCATAGGGGAAGAAAGCTGAAAGGAACGCGAAAATAAGCTCGAGGAAGTTTTAGCTAGGCTTGACTCATATCAGGTTAAAGTTAATGAGCAGAAATGTACCTAAGTGACAGATGACTTTCAATTTGCATTTCAAAGAAGTAAAGATTTATTTCAAGGTAATCAGCTGTTATTGCATTTCGATGCAAAAAAGCCAATTGTGGTGTCATGCGATGCTAGCCCATATGGGGTGGGAGCCGTTTTCGCACATATTATTGAAGGTGAAGAACGACCTGTACTTAATGCGTCATCAACTCTAAGTGAAGCGGAAAAAAAATATTCGCAGTTTCACCGCGAAGCTTTGGCAATTGTTTTTGCAGTTCGAAAATTTCACCGGTACTTATATGGCAGCAAAAATAAATTTTACTTAGTGATCATAAGCCACTCCGAGAAATTTTCGGACACAATAAACAAACGCCAGCAGTTGCAGCTGCACGTTTGCAGAGGTGAGCCATTTTTTTGGGTCAATATACTTATGACATTAAGTACAAGAAAGGTACAGATCTGGGACACGCCGATGCGCTTTCCCGATAACCTTCTGCACAGACTACAGGCGAAGAAGCTGATATGATTTGTTCCTTAAACATTCAGGGCTGTTTACCTGATTTGCCGCTTAAATTTTCGGAAATAGTTATTGAGAGTAAAAATGATAACATTTTAAAAGGAATAGTTAACTTTGTAATGGAGGGCTGGCCAAATAAAAAATATTATGATGAAGTGGGGTCGTATTATAACCAGAGAAATTCATTGTCATGCGAAAATGGGGCTTTAATTTACGGCACAAGAATAGTTGTACCTTGCACAATAAGAAAAAAGTGTTAGAATTGTTGCATGCGGGGCACCCAGATATTGTCCGCTCTAAGATTCTCGCTCGCGGTCATCTTTGGTGGCCAAGAATAGACCAAGATATAGAAGCGTATATTAGGAACTGTTCAGTATGTGAATTAACACAACGAAACTCTTCTGACAAGAGCAAAATAGATTGGCCAAAAACATTTTATCCATACGAACGGGTACATATAGATTTTTTTGAAGTTAGAAGGTATCGATTTTTTTATTATGGTTGATCATTACTCAAAATGTATTGATGTCCCAATCATGAAAAATACAAACGCGCAGTCGGTAATAGAACAGTTAGGTATCTAGTTGGTTTTCGATTTACGGGTTGCCAAAGAAATTGGTTTCGGATAATGGTTAATGGCCTTTGGTTCAGGGTTGTTTTTAAAAGTTTGCGAAGTATTAGTCCTCCCTACCACCCAGAATCAAACGGACTCGCTGAAAGAGGCGTCCAAACAATAAAAAATATTTTGAAAAAGTTTTGTTTGGAGCAACCACGAAAAAGAAATGGTTTTCAAAGAGTCATTAGTTCAACATTATTTAATTACAGAAATACACCAACAGCGACAACTAATAGAACACCATCTGATTTACTATTTTCCTATAAGCCAAGAACAACAATAGACCTCCTTAAACAGCGATGCGAAAATAAACCAAGAGAAGAAAGGGATGCTTAAGTTTGATAAACGAAGTGTAAAGAATTTTAAAATTGATGAAATCTATATACAGTTTCCGGCATAAGTATTTTGACAAAACCAAAGTTAATTCTGCTCTTAATTTGAACTTACTTCATGTAAATATGTAAATATGTTAAGGAAAGTTTTGTATCATTCAAACGGAATTTAAATGACCTTTCCATTGGTGCCAAAATTTACATGAAGTAAGTTTCAAATTATGAGCAGAATTAACTTTAGTTTTGTCAAAATACTTGTCCCGGCCACTGTATATATAAATGAATTATTGCTGTTCGTTAGTCTCGCTAAAACTCGAGAACGGCTGGACCGATTTGGCTAATTTTGGTCTTGAATTATTTGTGGAAGTCCAGAGAAGGTTTAAAAGGTGAAAAATTGGATAAAGGGGCGTGGCACCTCCCATACAAAAAAACAATCACAATCTTATATCTCGAAAACCACCATAAATGAATTATTGCTGTTCGTTAGTCTCGCTAAAACTCGAGAACGGCTGGACCGATTTGGCTAATTTTGGTCTTGAATTATTTGTGGAAGTCCAGAGAAGGTTTAAAATGTGAAAAATTGGATAAAGGGGCGTGGCACCTCCCATACAAAAAAACAATCACAATCTTATATCTCGAAAACCACTGAATCGATTGAGTTCAAATTTACATACAATCTTAGGTATTGGTCCAGGAGTATTCCAGTGAAGATTGATCAAAATTAGACAAAGGGGCATGGCACCGCCCATACAAAAATAAAGCATTAAAAATCTAATATTTCGAATCAATTGAGTTGAAATTTACATACAATCTTAGGTATCGGCCCAGGAGTATTCCTGTGAAGATTGGTCAAAATTGGACAAAGGGGCGTGGCCCCGCCTAAACAAAAAATATCTTGAAAACCGCCGACTCGATTGAGTTGAAACTTACAGACAATTTTAGGTATTGGCTTAGGAGGTTTGCTGTAAGATTGGTCAAAATTGGACAAAAGGGCGTGGCACCGCCCATGCAAAAAACATCTTCCATGGGGAGAAACTCGATGACGTCGATTTTCATGATTCTTTTTTTGTTTTGTTCGTATTGCTGTATTTCAGATTTACGCAGAAAGTAAATTCCAGAAAATCGATTTTTCTCATTTTACGAAAGAACATTATTATCTTAGAACTATAAGCAATACAATTTCTGTGCACCTATCTTATCTGCGGGTACAGCTATCTTATTTAATTTTTCTGTACGTGTGTTGTATTCGAACTCCTCCTATTTTAATGAAATTTTGTGTCTAATCTAAACCATCCATTTGGTAAAAATTGGACAAAAGGGCATGGCACCTCCCATACGAAAAAAAAAAAATCGTATATCTAGAAACCTACCGAACTGATTGAAATCACATTTTTAGAAAATATTTGTTATCGGCCCAAAGGTGTTTCTGTGAAAGTTTGAAAAATTGGACAAAGGGGCGTGGTACCTCCCGTATAAAAAAATGTACATTTTAAATGCTATTTATCGACACCCATGGGAGCTAAAGTGGGTGGGATTGGAAAACGGGCCATGGCCCACCCTTACAACAAAGTTATTAACAGACCTAATGTCAAGAGAGAGCAAACAACCTCCTGTGATCACTTAGAACACACAACTAAAAACAAAAACAATGTTGTTTTATGTTTATTATTACTTTCAATTAAAACTAACCCGTGTGAACACAAGAAATCACTAAGAATAGTTCATTTCAAACAAAATAAAATGAAATTGAAGCTACTTTCTATACAAAATGCACTAATAAAAATATTGGCGAGTACAGCTCCCCAAACACGTACAGAGGTTCCGTCGTTCTAAGTGCCCTTACAGTTTCATCGAACATTTAAATCCAAATACACGATAAATTAGGAGCCAAAAATTGATAACAGTTTTTTGTAGAGGGATTAAATATATAAGCATTTTTTACTATGCTATATGAGGGGGGGTCTATCTCGCTTCGTTTAGCTGGGAATAAAATAATACTTAAAATGATGATCTCATTCTTACACATCATTAGCCTTGACTGTGGAAAAACGGATCTCTCTCTGAAGTCATGCAAAATTGCGTGGCGTGGTTATGTAAATCCACCATTATTCTGTTATGATTTTCTGTTATGAATCATAAAAGATCTCGACCAGAAAAGACCAAAACAAACCGCAGAGTTTTTTTTCATGCATAGACGGTAGGCAAATTTGTGCAAGAAACATATTAAACTGCAGCCTGAAAAGAGTATATATTTGAAAAAACTTAATAATTGTGTAATAAATACTGGAACATCTCTTTAGGAAAAAGACAGCAAAAAACCAGGACAGAGCAAAAAGAAATATACTGCTCTTACTTGGAGCAAAGTCCAATTAGAAAACACTATTTGAGTCAGTAACCAACTGAATCAATGTCGATGTTCTGGGTACGATAAACCAAAAATGTGGTTGCTTCCTATTGATGCCTGATCTGAACCGTATCCGTAGTGTCGCGAGGAAGTTAAAATAAATATCCAACTTTGCATCGTCATCATTAGAAATAAAATTCACCTGAATTTGAAATGAAATGGTTGTATTTGCATTTTGTAAATTGTTCCAATTTGTTCATTAGAACTCTGGCATACACCATCCAATCTAAAGAGCTGAATAAAACGAACACCAGAAAGATCAAATGGATTACTATTTAATCTTAGTTCCAACAACAGTGATCGGTGTGTTCGTCTAAACCAAAAATATTCATTCATTCATTTTCAATGCCCCGCTTATCCATTAAGTGGATTGCGGGTGTAGGTTAATCAAGTGGATCATCCATAGCTCTCGATTCTCCGCCATCGTCTCTAAATCATCAAGGGCAATCCCCATACGAGCAGAGGAAATACTATGAACTTGATCTAACCATCTCATACGGGATTTACCTAGAGGACGCCTGCCTGATGGTACGGATTCCATAGTACGTCGTGGAATCCTGGTTGGGGACATGCGTTTAACATGACCAAACCACCGAAGCATGGACCGCTCCGTCCGGAGAAGTAGCCGCTCGGCATTGAGTTCCTCGCGTATTCTGGTATTTCTAATGCGATCTCTACGGGTCACCCCAGCTTGTATCCGCGATCTTATTCTTTCGCTCATTACCCAAACCACATGACCATAGGTAAGAGTTGGTACAAACACCGAATTAAAGCAAAAAAATGAATATCTAAATTATTTTCGATTACATACCCACTAGTTTATACACAATAATTATTACATTTGACTTCTTTTGTAAACATTTCGTTGACGAAAAATTATATAGGTAGATACCTATCCTTTTCAATCCAAAACTTTATATAATTAATAAAAATCTTTTATGATAAAAGTCACAAAATTCTGTCTTTTATTCTGTTATGATTTATAACAGAATTCATAAAAGATTTTTGCACGCAGAATACCAATTCTAGAGATCATAAAAGATTTTTTGACAGATCGAACTTTTGTATGGAAATTCATAACAGAATAACAGGAAAAATGGATAAAAGATTTTGCCGAATAGGCCTGTGTATCATTTTTGAAAGCCCGGAATCTGTTATTTCTTTTAATAGTTTTTGAAAAAAATAATTTCAAACTTGAAATTTAAGGACAAAAATTGGAGTCAGTACAATAATTTTGGCGATTTGTACTCTAAGCGTTGCGACATATGAAAGTAATTTTCTATTTTCTCAAAAATTATAAGACATAAATCAATCTGGTTTTCAGTGGTCGATTAAGAATTGATTTAGGCAGTAAAAACTACAAACAAATTAAGTATCTATTTTCTCAATATTGAAAAAATCAGCATACAACTTCTCTTTTTAATTTTTTTTCCTTAAATTTCTAAGAACAGACTCTTGGCTTTCAAAAATCCTAATGCCCAAAACACACGTGTAGAATTCAATGCGCAGCAGGATTAGAATACACAATATGTTCTTATGTGGTGAAACAAATGTAAATTCTGCTGCCACCGTAGCACTGCAACATGCCTCTATTTCTAAATCCACTGCATAGCAACGCAGTGAATTAAATTAAATAGACTTGGCAGCATCGAATTTTTAAATTCAGCTACTGATGCATATGAGGAAAAGAGAGATGGGAATTATTTGTCGTCTGTGTTTCACTCACGTATTTTTCCCCGCATTGACAGCAACCGCTGCAAATTGAATTCTGCACATCTGTTTCATCTGCAGTACTGCATGCATTGAAGCATTCAGAATTTCTGCACATGTGTTTTGGGCCTAAAGTCCTTTATTGTAGGTGTATTGAGTAAAAAATCGTTAGGTTAGGTTAGGTTAAATAGGGGTATGAGAGAGATATCTCATACGGCACTAGGCACCAAAAGGGCCCATCGCGATCCCTAGAGGGAACCAATTGCAGTGACCTACAATGGAAAAACACCTAAACACTTTCCCTTGAGAAAACCCCAATTTCCCTGCAAAAACCAAGTAGCCCCTTGTAGTTGGTATTGTCTATCTCCTCTAGATGTTGGAAGAAGTACCTGCCCAGAAATTTCCTTCTACTACGACATATTGCCTCACATTCACAAAGTATATGTGTTATGTCCTCTTCGGCTTGCAGGTCATCGCAGAATCTACAATTGTCCGAGTCTGCCAGCCTGAGCCTTTTGGCATGTTTTCTAAGAAGACAATGCCCTGATAATATGCCAATCAGTGTCCTGAGCTGTTCCCTGCCTAGTTTGAGGATTACCCTAGATCTTTTACGGTCGTATTGCGGCCAAAGTGCCTTAGATACTGCGTGACCGGTGAGGCCCTCCCACCTCCGGTCGGCTTCCTTAGTTATTTTATTCCTAATATCACTTTTTATGATGCAGGGAGGTGGTTTAATATCCACATCTCCTCCATCTAACATTTCCCCGCCTTTTCTCGCAAGCTCATCAGCCTGCTCATTTCCAGCTATACCGCAGTGTCCTGGTACCCAGCAGAGTCTCACTCGGTTCTGACTGCATAATGCCTTGAGCATTGTGCGACAGTTCCTGACTAATTCAGAATTGATGTTTGTAGATTCCAGTGCCTTGAGCGCAGCCTGGCTATCGATGTAGATGGCTATATCCCTTCCAGATACAGATCTCATCCGCATTAGCTCTGCCGCTTTCAGAACAGCCAGAACTTCTGATTGGAAGACACTGCTTGTGTCGTAAGAATTAGTAAAAATTCGCATATGGTAGTATTTACTGTCAAGAGCTTTATACGGTGGTGGCCGAATTCATGCGACTTTTTCAATCTCGTTCTGGAGCAGATAGTGCGCAGGGCATGTCTCGACACAGTATTTAATCCCTTCCATTGTGCAAAAACTAAACGCTTTGCGAAAGTGCCAAAATGCCATAATTCGAAATATGGCATTATGTCATGGCACCATGGACTCAGGTTCGAAGGTAATATGACTAAAGATAGACCTAGATAAAGCCCAAGACTATAAGATACATTAGAGGTAGGAACATTGCAAGGCAAAGTCTACTACGTTTGCGTATAATATTGAGGAATTTATTTTTATTTTTATATTGTTAATACACTCGAAAAGGAAACTATTCAAAAAATGATTTATTAAAGACTGTATTAAAAGTATTTTGTCGTATAGTAGCTATAGTGTATATAAAAGAATTGATATACATTTATGTACTTAAGAAGAACACAACACTATGTGATAAGGTTTCTACAACTAATAGCGTTCGTAATTACATTAGGGATATTCACTATTCGGTGTTATAGGCTACCCCTAGTAAAATTGTAATTGTATTTTTTTTATTCGATCGTGAACACACTTTTTCTAATCTCTATAGCAACACTGAAGCAAATGACAAAAAACATTTGAAAGCGAACCGACATTTGCGAACTGGTACTTTACTCTATTGTATTTTTCTGTTACAATAGGTTTGGAGTATAGTACAAATGCTGCGCCACACGTGCCTTCCCATTAAAGTCTTGTTTGGCGAGACAGGTCAATTTTAAGTGAGTAGAAAAGAAAACGAGATTTTAGGTGTAACGTGTAATCTACCCTTCTTTTCTTAACTAACCTAAAAATCTACCCATCTCGCGCAACATTACTTTCATGGGAATCATGCACCGAATCGTGAATACCCCTATTATGTTTAGATGGAGATGACTACACATTTTTTATTATTTGTATGCACATTTAATAAATATTTTTATTTTACTTTAATAAACGCGAATCACTAAAACAATAAATATTAACTGACATAGCAGTTCGGGCATTTCACTATGGTGCAAAATTATAGGCCATAATTTTATTACAATTGTCGGAAAGTGCACTAAAGCTAAAATAGAAAATGAATTGCACTATTTTAATTGGTCTAACTACAACTTACTAAACTTATTGTATACTATATACCCGGGTACCTGAATTCAAGCGATTTGAGCTCATTTTTTCACTTAAATTTTTTTTAATTTGATCCTACTCGGCGTTAAAATGTTACTGCACGATGAAAAAACAATTTTTCAAAATATGGTTTTCAAGGTTTAATTTTGTATTTTGTATACCTGCATAATCATTCTGTGAAATAAATCAGCTTAAGTAAGTGTAAATATATATTTAAATAATAAACAAATACAAACTTCGTGGAACTGTAATCAGCTTAGCACATACGACACTTCCATAAGCTGAGCAAAGTAAGATAAATCTTAAGAAAAATCGTAAAGATAAGATGCAATCGCACATGGTACCTTTATGGTCATATCAATGTTTTTAAACTTTCCTGTTGTAATGAATGATTTGTGTATTTCTATGCTCTTTGAGGAAGTAAATGTAAATTTAATAACCTTGATTCATTTAGTAAATATATATGAAAAGCTCGAACGTAGTAGGTACCGTACACCATTCAAAATAAAGCAAACAATTTTCAACTAACTCATTTTATTACAAAGCGCCAGATAATGAGCCTTTAGATAAAGTGGGATGTCAAGTGTATAGTGACAACAAATAGGTACCTTACTTTACTTTTATATCTATCAGCTAACTGTCTTCATAATGTAGAGTTGAAATTGCGGCAAAACAAAATCACCGGTAATTACTCAAAATCCACGTTGAACACCTGCACAGTATTTACTGTTAATTGTAGAATTTGAAAACCTTGTTAAGACTATCGAGGAACCGTGGATTTTAAGCGGTAGGAACGGCAATAACGGAGGGCGGGGCATAAGAGATTTTAAGCAGGCTATATTTCCTGTCCGTTCCTATAGGAGAAGTCGTTCGTAAATACGCCTTTAAGCCATGTTATCAATAATGCCGTGTAGGTTGTGCTTTAAGTGCTGCTTGACTGTCCAAAAGTTTCAATAGGTGGGACGGTTTTAACTACTTTCTTAACTGCGTAGATCTCATTCTACAATACACGGCGATACACTGTAATCTTACTGACCTAGTTGATACTCAGTTTTTTCTGAACAAACTCCTACTTCCGTTCCTTTATCTATCTTACTTGCGCCGCGCCATCAGTAAACATAGATACGCCTCTGGTCAGGCTTGCAAATTTTATTCCTCGGAAAGCTCCTTTGGATGTCATATTCTTCACAGAGTGCTCGATGGTAGTAGTATTGTTCGGTACAAGTATTGTTGTAATATGAATTTAATGAAGGAGCCAAAGGAGTGCACACTTGCGTTTTTTTCCCGCGCGGGCCCACAGCGGGTCCGCGTTTGCGTGTTACTGCGGGTGTTATTACCCGTAAAAATGACGCGCGGGCTCGCAGCGTGTCCGCCTACTTGTGTGCACCACCCACTTTAGGCGTGAGTACTGTAACACGAAAACGCGGACCCGCTGCGGGCCCGCGCGGTAAAAAAACCCATGTGTGCACCGGGCCTTAGTGGTTCTGTATTCCAAAGCTAGATTCTCTACCATATTCAGACTCTTGTTATGAATCGCAACTCACCAAACAACTGAATGGAAGATGAGTATGGCACTTACAATCGTTTTGGACAAACTGGTGTCCAGAAATGCTAACTTGAGATAATGAGCTAGAGCATATTTTTTGTTTTAGTCAGTGTTGATTCCCTGCCCAATAGTTGCCTCCCACTTCACATCTGTTGTCATTTGGTGGCGATCTACAACTTTTTGAGAAAAGTTGCACATGTCGTCAGCTTAGTCGAATAAGTAACGTTGTAAGAGTCCATAGTATTACTCCGCTTACCGTCGAAAAGGTGGCACGAAGCACGTCGATTGTCCAAATGAAGAGGCGCAAAACAGCTAAAACAAAGCTTGATTAGAGACATTCAAAGATAGTGAAAGTGAAATTATATTTAATAGGGAACTTCCCTAGCAACCAAGTGATACAGGTACATTAAACAACGACAAAAGTAAAGTACCAGCGCAACCTGCACTGCATTCCAGGTTTGACTATTTTAACTAAATTAACAACGATTGTTTATTTAGTTACTTTTTGGAATCTGGGACAGCTATTGTTACTAATTTCATGTTGACATTTCACTTTTCATGTGGTAGTGAGTAGTTGTTGTTGGAATCCATGTTTGATTTAAAAAAAAAAATTAATACGTGAATCCATGACAGTTGCTTTGTTAGTATGAGTGAAATGAACCACACTTTTGCCTCTTGTTAATTTAGTTAACTTCCCCTCCTTCGAATTGTCACAGCTTGTCAACGCTGTAGTTAAAATAGTTAACTACTGCCGAATTTGGAATGCACTCCTGGTTGCAGTGGCCACGTCATCGCCAGTTGTGGAAAAGAGTCTATTTATATTATATGTATATAGATACATAAAACGAAATTGTGGGCAGGGGACTATTGTGTTGAAAAGGTACAGGGATTAAGTGGGAAGGGGAGTTGAACGTTAAAAATAGATAATAGACAACGTATAAATTAAGAATACTTTCTTTTTGAATTTGTTACAAAGTAAAGTAAATTCAATACAAATTAATAAATTTGAAAGCTTTTGGACGTTTAAACCCAAAAACATGAGTTTTGACTAAGGATCAGGAGGTTGTGAAAGAAAAGGATGTTGCTGGGGTAAGGAAGGAGAAGCTGCCATTAAAGGGGTCACTGAGACGAGCAGGTTATATCACCGCAAAGTTTAAGGCATGATTTGACGGTTTTTGTGACGTGTCTGGGTCAAGCTCCCATGCCCTCCGGCGAGCCTAGAGAGCGGGTGAAAGCATGCCAGTAACGACCCAAAGCAAGGCAAGCAGCACGTTACAAAATGGCGCCCAACGTGGGGCGAGATATTACCACCTTCTTCAGAAACACTTATTTGGACAAATCTGGAAGGTGATCCTGGGAGTCACCGAACCGATTCTATTTAGTTGAGCCAGATCCAGAAAACCATTATCAAAACTACGTCGTTGCTTGTAAAACCCAAAAACAATATGGTTCCAGTACGAGTCCTAAATGTCGAACATAGCATCCTGAAATTGAAGCAAGTGGAAGTGATCGGAAAGTGCGTACCAATTACTGCGTCGCAATATTATCCAATGAGGGTCCTGCCAAACCCCTTACATCTACGGAAATGACGGAGATAAAAAGGAGTACATATAAATTTGGACAGTGTGAGTTGAAACAGGAGCAGCGAGCCATGGAGGGGGGCCTCATCAACGAGTTCGCTGATGTGTTTGCTTCGCAGAGCGTCGAGTATGGCCGGAACAATACCTAATTCGTACGAATAATACGAATTGCTACGAATTTAATTCGTAGCAAAAATTTCCACTACAACGGATTCTGTGATAGTTCTTTCGGGGTTCGTAGCAAAATTCCGAATACGACGGATTCTGTGATCACCCAGATAATGTAGATATTAATTTTTTTATTTTTTTAGTTCTTTCGATAACAGTAAAAAATAAACGTATTTTATAAATTATCTTTATTGTGTATCTATAAGTCTTTTCATTTCATGCTTTGTTTTTTTTTTAATAGATGTAACATAAAATTATATTTAGCATTCAGGTTAGTAATAAAACTTTGGAAAGTAAAAATATTTACTGCATTTTTATGCTACTTGTGAAAATACTGCTATGCGGAAAGCATAAAATGGAACCAACGCGTTTTTCTAATTAAAGGCAGCACTCCCATACTCTTAAAATTTCAAATCCTTGCTAATAATATTTTGATGTGCTCTCCATTCGTCATCTACATAGTTCAAGTATTTCTCAAGTATTTCTTGAACTAAATGTAGTAGTCTCTACACTTTGTTCTTACATTTTGCATAACGTTATCTGTTAAGCCCCCAGTCATCAAAATGTTAGCTTGCGCCCAAGGTAGATTTCGTTTATGTCTAAAAAACAATTTTCATTAGAAAAATCAATTGAGTTCAAGGCAGGCGTCATCAATAAATTAATTTTTAACAAAGTTCGACAAAATGGTTTTGAAGTACATTTTTACCGTTGAAAGCAAGACGTGAATACGCGGTTATTCTGATAGGTATTTTGCTTATTAATTTTAAGATACACTCCGCGCCACTTGAATAGCACACCCCCTAAGGTCGGTTTTCTATCGCCCACTGGTCCCAAACCAAGCATGCTAGAGACCTATTTTTTTTTTTAATTAAAGTTAATTAATTTGTTGTGATTTGTCCAGAAGGAAGATTTAAAACTAAAGCTTTAAGTATTAATAAAAATTTGTTAACTCAAAACCGGCAAAATATGGGGTCCTAATTTAGCGCCACCTAAACGAAAAAATCATTTTAGAGAATTCTGCTTCTTTTTTTCTTTTTAATACTTCTCTCGGGAAAGGGGAACCTATAACGCTTCAACAGCGCCCCGAGATGCTTGCAGACGTATGTTAGTTCTGCACATAAATTGTATACTTCTGGAAATATATCCTCAGGAAGTGAGTTCCAAAGTTTGCTTGTCCTGTAACAAAAGGAGTTTTGGAAAGTTGATGTCATCGCGGTTGACAGGTATACTGCATGGTCATGAGCATTAGCAGCCTGTCTTGTGGGGCGCCCAAAGACATTGCATTTCGAGGGATAATGTCTTTGAGTTCCTCGGAACATCTACCATGGAAGTATCTACCTATAGCACAAACATTACTTAAATAATGTAAGTTAATTTGGAGTATTTTGGATGTAAACAAAATTGTTCAATTGTGTTTTGAGCCACCTTTCTGCTCCGAAGTTCACACATCTTGTTTGAAAGGGGTGAATATACAAATTGGCCAAATTTAGCGAAATCGAGTTCCAAGCTAATTCGATGGCTTGGGCAATACAAGTACTGCTTTTGCAGTACGTTCGACAGCACTAATTGCGACCCTTTTCATGCTCATCGACACACCAACTAAAGGTAAAGCTTCTCGAACATTCCAACCGAATATTCCCGACTCCAACCAGAACAATCGAGTATGTACAGCTTCGTTAAAGGCTATTCACCATTCGTTGAGTTTTGTTTAAATAAGTTCATCCACTTTCGATTAGATGGCGCTGGTGTCAATAAGTAGTACTTTTCAAACCACACTACAATACCAATATCATTTCGCCAACGTATTGTAGTGTGGATTGAAAAGTTGACCAGGATTTTATTTAAATTTAAAGTTCAAGTTATTTGTTTTGATTTTAAGATTTGTACTATGTTTTTTTTTGTTTTGCGTTTAAAGTTCGCTTTATAATGTTTTTAATTCGAATGACGAATAATTTTTTTTTGTTTTTTTTTTTTTTTTTTCAAAACAAAACTAACAGAAATAATTTTAACAACAGTACAATTGCCAAAGTGCTTATGAACATTAATTTAATAACAAAACGGACGGACGGATCCCAGAAACAAGTCAATCGTTACAATGTCGCCTCGAACCAGCCATTAGCCGGGTTTGCTTTACCAGCAAGTTTTGCGACACATAGGTTAGGTTAGGTCGGGTTGGCGGGGATTTCTCCGTTCCACACTCAGGTCAATACTGACCCATGTGATGCCCATAGGGGAAAGAGTCCCTTACCCATTATAACCATGTATTCAAATTACTTACTGTGCTGCTACATTTTGTTGATTCGACGAAATTCATTATCTTGTCTGTTGATGTGCTGGAAAGCTCGTCTAGCTACAGCACTTCACAAGCTTTGATTTTATTTCTGGTGCAGTTATGGGTTTAATTGCTGCCTGGCTATCGATAAAGAAGGTAATTCCTCCAGGTGGCATCGCCCATACCACAGACTCACGGGCTGCTATTGTCACTACCAGAACCTCTGCTTGGGAGACGCTGCTGTGATCAGGGAGGCGTATCGATTTTGATATACCCAGCGATTCAGAGAAGACACCTGACCCTACCCCAGTGTCCATTTTAGATCCCTTTGTAAATACGGCTATGTTTTGTGTGCTAGGTACGAGTCCGTCTCTGCATTATTCCCTGCTGGGATAGGCGCTGGAGAATGGTCTTGTAAACTCTAGGTAAGGCGTGATGTAGTCCGGGGCAGGTCCAAAATATTTCAGTAGGATCATCGAATGACCCGTTTCGTTCAATTTCCAGTTTACTGATTGGTTGATTCTCATTGCACTAATTGCGGCCAATAGTTGTATAGGATAGCCTCAAGTCCTGCGGTTGTAGTGGTGCCGATGCACGCTAGTCTTTGAACCTTCGTTAATGTTATGTCGGTATATAATTAGTATTTATTAGAAAGATTTCAAAGTGTGTATATAATATAAACGGGGTAACTTAATATTAATAATGCATACGACGCGACGGCTAGGTAACGACTGACTGCATAGTTGATGATGGTCAGCTTAGCTAGCGTGTGTATATGATGGATGTCATAAAGAATGCTATGGCCGTCTTTCAACGAATCAAGAACCGAGAAGATAATGCGGAAGGATAGGAAATCCCTGTCCACCCTCGTAGGTATTGTAGTGTGGATTGAAAAGTACTACTTATTGACCACAACGCCATCTAATGGAAAGTAGACGAACTTATTCAACGGAACTTTGAAACTTCGAATCTTCCAAACTCAACGAATGGTGAATGGTCTAAAACGAAACTAGTACATTCTCGATTGTTCCGGTTGGAGTATAGAATATTCGAGAAGCTTTAGTGGGGAGTATAAAAAGGGTTGCGAAATCCGACGAGGGGACAGTTTATCTTTAAACCGTGTAAAGCAAAGTTCGAATAGTATCGGTAGTGATTTAAAATAAGTGGAAAAGATTGTAATAAGTGGAAAAGATTGTAATAAGTGGAAAAGATTGAAATGAGCGGAAAAGTTGATTTTAAGTGATATTGTCTTGTAATAAAAGTGATTTATTAAAGTTTAGTAAACAGAATAGTGTTTTATCTTATCGAATCCCAGCCGAATGTAACATTGGTGTCAGAAGTGGGATAAAACGTATTCTGTGTTGAAACTGTGTGTTGACAAAAAAAAAAAAAAAAAAAAAAACCGTGATAAATTGTGAATTAGTGAATTAAAAAAAAAAAAAAAAAAAAAAAAAAGTGAATTAATTTGCAGTACAGAAACAAAATTAAATAAAGTGAATTTGAATTCTGCGAAAGTGTAATAAAAAAAAAAAATATAAAAAACAAGTGAATTAGTAAATATGGTTCGCACATTGGCATTACTACAACTCAGTATACCTCAGTTAAAAACTGAGCTGGAAAAACGGAATCTCTCCACAGCTGGGGGAAAAAGTGACCTCATACTTCGTCTGCAGGAAGCTGTCGAAAGTGAGGGAGGAGATCCAAAATCCATGCTGTTCGAAATGCCAGAAGAGAAGGAAGAACAAGTAAGTACAGGAGTTGAAATGACCGCTATGATGGCATTACTTCTTGCCAAGTTCGAAGAACAGAAGAATGCTCTAGAAGAACAGAGAAATTCTATGGAATCTAAGTTCGCGGAACAGAAGAATTCTCTAGAAGAACAGAAGAATTCTCTAGAAGAACAGAAGAATTCTCTAGAAGAACAGAAGAATTCGATCGAATCTAAGTTGGCAGAACAGAAAAATTCTCAAGAAGAACAAAAGAATTCCATTGTCGCTGCACAAAAAGATGCCGTGGAAGAGTTTAAGAATGTTCTAGAAGTTAAACTCGACGCGATTGATAACAAATTAAACCTGCATGAGACACAACTTGAAAAGGTAGAAACAAAGTTTGACGAGATCAATCAAACATTACAAAAGCATGAGAACTTAGCAAAAGAGCATGAGACAAACTTCGAGAACCTAGCTAGAGAACTGGACAAAGTCAAGAAACAGAAAGCCCGAGAATATTCCGCTGATTGCCCAAGAAGGAAGGAGATGCAACCGCCTGTTTTCGATGGTCAAACATCATGGCCAATTTACAAGAGGCAGTTCGAAGCGGCTGCAATGACCAACAGCTGGGACGAGGAGGAAAAGTCGATCGCACTAACGCTCGCACTACGAGGTACAGCTGCAGAGTTGCTTCAAACTATCTCTGAAGAAAAACAACGCAACTACGACGCATTGGTTAGGGCTATCGAAATGCGGTTTGGTGATGACCACATGCAGCAAGTATACAGGGTGCAACTGCGCAGTAGAATCCAGAAGCGGGGAGAAACGCTCCAGCAGTTGCAAGCGGATATCGAACGGCTGGCGCATTTGTCGTATCCCAACGCCGGCGAGGATGTCATCAACGAAATGGCTGTAGAGGCGTTTACCCAAGCCATAGAGGACCGACAACTGCAAATGGCTGTACGAATGGCTGGAAAGAAAACTCTTCCTGAGGCACTGTCATTTGCCCTGACAATGAAAGCTGCTGACCAAGCATCACAAGGGTTTCACCGCGTGAGAGAGATAACAACCGTCGAATGCTCGTGCCAAAGGGCAAACGTCGTAGAAGAAAACAGCGCTCGCAGGGGAACGATCCGCTGCTGGAACTGCAATAAAATTGGACATCTACAGCGACAGTGCAGAGCTCCACCCAGACACACTAGTTGTCCGCACTGCAGCTCTTGGAATCGAAATGAAAGGGCATCTGAGCGTCCAGCGGATGACTCTTCTCAAAATTATCAGTCGGGAAACGCGTAAGAACCAACTTCACGGGGCAGAAGTTGGATTCTGGAATCGACGCCCCCAGGACCACAATTCAAGTTTCCCAGACCAAACGAGGTAATAAGAGTTTGACAGTCGAAGCGCATATCGGCAACAAAAAGTATGTGGCCACCATCGACACCGGTGCCACCGCTTCCATCATAAGGAGAGACATCGTCCGCCAATCATGGCTGCACAACACCAGCAGCTACTGTCTAAAAACAGCAACTGGAGCAACAGCAAAGGTGTATGGAGAAGTACTGCTAACAATAAATCTTGCGGGATTAGTCTTCTCCCATACCTTCCTAGTGGCCGATATATGTGACGAATGCATCATCGGAATCGACTTTATGAAGGCACATGATGTAGTACTGGACATCGGCTTGCAAGTAATAAAGTACAGGAACGTCGAGATTCCCATGATTTACGGGGACGAGCATGTCACAGCTCTAAGGACAGTCATGAGTGAAGACGAGATATTACCACCTTCTTCCGAAACACTTATTTGGACAAAACTGGAAGGTGATCCTGGGAGCCACCGATTCTACCTAGTTGAGCCAGATCCAGAAAATCATTATCAAAACTACGTCGTTGAAAAGATGCTTGTAGAACCTAAAAACAACATGGTTCCGGTACGAGTCCTAAATGTCGAACATAGCAGCCTGAAACTAAAGCAAGGGGAAGTGGTCGGTAAGTGCGTACCAATTACTGCGGTCACAAAATTATCCAATGAGGGTCCTACCAAACCTCTTACATCCACGGAAATGGCAGAGATAAAAAGGAGTATATTTGGACAGTGTGAGTTGAATCAGGAGCAGCAAGAAATGGCGGGGGAACTAATCAACGAGTTCGCTGATATATTTGCTTCGAAGAGCGGCGAGTATGGTCGGACACATCTCGTACAACACCGAATCGACACAGGAGACGCAAGACCTATTCGTCAGCCTCCCAGACGACTACCATTGGCTAAGCAGACGGAGGTTGCAGAAATGGTGTCGACGATGGAAAAGGAAGGACTGATTGAAAGTTCGAAAAGCCCATGGGCGTCACCGGTTGTACTGGTTAAGAAGAAAGACGGCAGCACGAGATTCTGCGTCGACTATCGTCAGCTGAATAACGTCACCAAAAAGGATAGCTACCCTCTGCCAAGGATTGACGATACCCTGGATACACTATCCGGTGCCAAATGGTTTTCCACCATCGATTTGAAGAGTGGCTACTGGCAAGTGCAGATCCATCCCGAAGACCGGGAGAAAACAGCTTTTACAGCAGGAAACGGGCTCTGGCAATTCACAGTAATGCCATTTGGACTGTGCAATGCTCCAGCCACCTTTGAACGGCTAATGGAGCGGGTTTTGCTGGGACTAACGTGGAAAACCTGTTTGGTGTACCTAGATGATGTCATCGTAGTGGGCAAAACGTTTGAAGAACATCGGGACAACTTGAAGGAAGTGTTCCAGAGACTGCGAAGCGCGCAATTGAAGCTGAACCCGAAACAGTGTGCTCTTTTTAGACCAGAAGTGAAGTATCTCGGGCACATCATCTCTTCCGAAGGAGTCAGGACTGATCCAGAGAAAGTCGATGCAGTGAAAAACTGGCCGGTTCCCAAAGACAAACATCAACTGAGGAGCTTCCTGGGACTTGCGACCTACTACAGACGCTTTGTGAAGGACTTTGCCGGGATTGCCAAGAGCTTGCATCAACTGACAGAAAAAGGAAAACAATTCAAATGGTCAGGTGAGTGCGAAAAGAGCTTTGAAAAACTTAAGCAGCAACTGTGTGACGCCCCCATACTAGCATACCCCACTCCTGGAAAAACATTTATTGTGGATGCAGACGCTAGTAATGTGGGAGTTGGAGCCGTCCTTTCCCAGGTGCATGATGGCCAAGAGAAAGTAGTTTCCTACTTCAGTAAAGTTCTCTCGAAGCCAGAAAGGAACTACTGTGTAACCAGACGGGAACTTCTCGCTTTAGTCCTGGCGACAAAACACTTCCACAAGTACCTTTATGGGAGCAAATTTATTCTTCGCACCGATCATGCGTCTTTAAAGTGGCTGCTGCAGTTTAAAAATCCTGAGGGACAAGTCGCGAGGTGGATCGAACGGCTGCAGATGTATGACTACGAAATACAGCATCGAAAGGGAACTCTTCACTCTAATGCAGATGCTCTCTCCCGCCGTCCTTGTAAAGCCGATTGCAAACATTGCGTGCGTCAGGAGGAAAAAGATGCCGTTTCCGTACAAAGGCTGAGAGCTCAGCCCATGGACGGCTGGAGTGCGAGAGAGATCCGGGAGGCTCAAAGGGAAGATCCGGATATCGAGCCGATTCTCGCCTGGAAGGAGCATGAGGGAAAACCAGACTGGCAGGAGATATCCAATAGGAGCCCCGAGCTGAAGGCATACTGGGCACAATGGGATTCTCTTCATGTGCAGGACGGCATTTTGAGAAGAAGATGGGAAAGCTCTGATGGAAAGTCGTTCGTGATGCAGCTTATTGTTCCCAGGTCCAAAGTAAGTGAAGTACTAAAGGAACTGCATGATGGAGTATCTGGGGGCCACTTGGGAATAAATAAGACGCTCGAAAAGGTGCGAGAGCGATTTTACTGGATCCACTCAAGGGATGATGTAGAAAACTGGTGCAGAAAGTGCGTAACCTGTGCGGCCAGCAAAGGCCCGAGAGTGAAAACTCAAGGCAAAATGCACCAATACAATGCTGGAGCCCCTTTCGAAAGAATTGCAGTTGATATTGCCGGACCGTTTCCTGAAACGATTAATGGAAATCGTTACATCCTCGTGGTTATGGACTACTTCAGTAAGTGGCCAGAAGCATTTGCCATCCCTAACCAAGAAGCCAAAACCGTGATAGAGCAGATTGTTTTCAACTGGGTGAGCAGATTTGGTGTACCATTGGAATTGCACTCGGACCAAGGCCGAAACTTCGAGTCCAAGATTTTTCAAGGAGTATGCCAGTTACTCGGGATTAAAAAGACGAGAACAACGCCGCTCCATCCGCAATCAGATGGGATGGTAGAACGCTTCAACAGAACCTTGAATGAACACCTATCTAAGGTTGTATGCGACGACCAGAGGGATTGGGATAAACAGATCCCAATGTTTCTACTAGCCTATCGCAATGCTGTGCATAACACTACGGGGCATACACCATCTGAAATCCTGTTTGGTCGAACAGTCCGGCTACCTAGTGCGTTGATGTTCGGATCTCCCACTGAGGAACCCAAGGATGAGGACGATTATGTTGCGGACCTCAGAGAAACCATCAGGGACGTGCATCGAAAAACTAGGGATAAGATCAAGATAGCCAGCGACCGCATGAAGACGAGGTACGATGCCAAAGCAACCACTACAGGATTCGAGGAAGGAGATCTGGTATGGCTCTACAATCCCCATAGAAGAAAAGGTATGTCGCCTAAGTTGCAACAAGATTGGGAGGGGCCCTATAGAGTAGTCAAGCGAATCAACGACGTGGTCTATCGAAGAGGTAAACTCAAAGTTGTCCACGTGGATCGTCTTCACCGTTACATTGGGGAAAATGTTGACGCATTTGTTCGGACGAACAAGTTTAAGAGGGGGATATTGTAGTGTGGATTGAAAAGTACTACTTATTGACCACAACGCCATCTAATGGAAAGTAGACGAACTTATTCAACGGAACTTTGAAACTTCGAATCTTCCAAACTCAACGAATGGTGAATGGTCTAAAACGAAACTAGTACATTCTCGATTGTTCCGGTTGGAGTATAGAATATTCGAGAAGCTTTAGTGGGGAGTATAAAAAGGGTTGCGAAATCCGACGAGGGGACAGTTTATCTTTAAACCGTGTAAAGCAAAGTTCGAATAGTATCGGTAGTGATTTAAAATAAGTGGAAAAGATTGTAATAAGTGGAAAAGATTGTAATAAGTGGAAAAGATTGAAATGAGCGGAAAAGTTGATTTTAAGTGATATTGTCTTGTAATAAAAGTGATTTATTAAAGTTTAGTAAACAGAATAGTGTTTTATCTTTTCGAATCCCAGCCGAATGTAACAGTATCATAACGGGGCACACCACCCTGCGGTACCATATGAAGAAAATGGGCTTAACGGAAGAAGAACTTTGCAGAGGTTGCGGTGATGAGGGAGCTCTTGAGGACACAACACACTTCCTATGTCACTGCCCAGGTCTACAAGACACCAGGTATAAATCCCTAGGGAGTCACTTCTTCAAGGACCTAGACGAGCTTTCCAGCACATCAATAGACAAGATAATGAACTTCGTAAAATCAACAAGATGGTTTGTATGTAGCAGCACAGTAAGTAATTTGAATACAGGGTTATAATGGGTAAGGGACGACCTCTTTCCCCCACGGGCATCACAATGGGTCAGTATTAACCTGAGTGTGGCACGGCGAAATCCTCGCCAGCCCACAAACCTAACCTAACCTAACCTATGATGGATGTCATTGTTGTTGTGTAACGTTGGACACTACAGTTAACGCTTTTAGGTAAGTGCCACCATGCCAGACTGCTATAGGTTAGTATAGGTCTTACTATAGCCGTGTACATAAAGACTTAATTTTGGGAGATGGTCCCCAGGTTTTCCCGAAGATTCAGCTGCAGGAATAAAAGGCTAATGTGTTTTTTGTGATTCTTTCATTGGTGTTCAATTTCGAATTCAAGGAAGTTCAAGGAATCTAAATCAGATTCTGAATCTGAATCATGCTGATTACAATAGTACTGTCATTGTTGAGCTTGCTTAGCGTTCTGCGTACCTACGGTATCAGTATTAACATTGTTAAACGCTCCTTCAATGTCTAAAAATGCTGCTAGAGTATACTCTTTATCTTTCAATGTTTTCTCTATTGTGCCGACAAAACAATACAGCGCGGTCTCCACACTTTTAGCTTTTGTGTAGGTTTGTTGGGGCGGGGATAAATCTTCCGGGCATAGCCTGAACGAATGTGTATGTTAATCAGTCTTTCTAAAGTTTTCAGTATGAAGGAGGTGAGGCTTATTGGACTACAGTCTTTTGCGTTGGTGTGACTTGGTTTGCCAGCCTTTGGTATTAAAATTACCTTCACTTCTCTCCATGTTCTTGGTATATACAATATACCCCAGTGTGAGGCTGGTAGTGTACAGTTCTTTAAGTACCGGCATGATGGTGTTGGTAATTCTTTGCAACATGAGAGGAATGATTCGATCGAGCCCTGCGGATTGGAAGGGGGGAATGCCACTGGACTAGCTCTTACGAATGCCTCTTTAAAAACAGTAACTATTTTCTCGGCTTTCTGGTCGATGTCCGTCGGGCAATTTAGATTACCTTCTTATAAAAGGTTTTTCCTTTTCTCGATCTCTTTGCTAAAATGGTCCCACTCAGCTTTTCTAGGATTTCTATGTGACTGGGGAGGGTTGCAGCAATTTCCTACAAGAAATTCGATCAGTCTGTGATCTGAGTAGGACTGCTCACTCAAGACGTTCCATTTATAATAGTAAGGGTGCTGGAGCTGTTAAATAGCGTTATGTCTATAACCTCCTGCCTGTTCCTAACTACAAATGTTGGATCATCACCTTTATTAGCTCTAAAAGATTATTTTCAATAATGAACTCAAAAACTGACTCACCTCGTGGGTTGATATCTACACTGCCCATTGTGAATGATGGGCGTTTGCATCACATCCCAGTATCAGGTCCTGTCCTTACTGTTCCGCTTTGTGGACTAGGGCATGGGTGATTGGGGCTGGCGGTCCTTCTTCTTCGTAGGGCATGTATATGGCTGATATAATCAGTGGGGGTTGATATAAATCACTATGATTTAACCCACATATTTTGCCACGGGATATCCATGGCTATTGCACCAAGGCGATGTCTATGTTTCTATCACCTAAGAGATAGACGAGGTTAATTTTGACTATTTTCATAATAGTCTTACATGTTCAACCCCTACCCTCCTCATTCTCTCTGTTCTTTCCGTGAAGGATCGAACCTTGCACCGGGTAATTCCAGTGCGGATTTTGATTTTGAACTTCCTCTGAATGTTCGCCAACCTCGAGCAACTCCCAGTTCTCGGATTTAGGTGTCGGAAGTTTCTTTCTATCCTTTCCTTCGGGATATGCGGGCCGGGAATTGAAATCCGACACTTTGTCCGAGGAAATTCCAACAGGTCCTTCTTTACGACAAGTCGCAAGTCGGCGTTTGCCCATGGAGACTCTTTGTTAACTATGCTATCGTTAATGCCATCCAGTATGCGCAACTCTATGAGCCTCTATTGGTCTTTACTCAGCCTGTGTTCTGACTTACTAAAGTCTACTATCGCCACCTGGAGGTTGGGATTAGCAGTCACGGCCAGCTTGGACTTCTTGGTAACCCTACTCGATGGTGGCGATATCGTATCGTGCGTCGTGCCTGCCTCTGTTTGAACTTCCTACCATCGGTATGGATGCCCGTCCGGGGACGGTTTCCGCGCCGATACGCGGTCGCTTGAGTCTGTCCGAGACTGAGGTGGATTGAGGGAACTGTATATCGTACCTTACCAATTTTCGAGTTGGTATGAAAACGTACTCCGATCATATGCCCCTTGATGTTTCATTTGGGATTTCCGACGCACAAATAGAAGAGAATGTAGCACAGATAGGACTTATCCCTAAGTTGGTATGGAAAGATGCCCATCGGGAATCATATACCCATATTCTTAACACGGAACTCGAAAAACTGCGCTGTACGAACACTGTTCCAAGGATAGACGATCTGACGGAGATAATTAAAAAAGCTGCACCAATAAGCCAGCCGAAGAAACTGATCCATAAAATCAACAAGCAGAAGTGGTTCGATAGCGAGTGTATGCAAGCTAGGAAAACTTCTTTTTCGTTTCTTAAATTATTGCGGATAAAAAACTGTGATACTTTTAAAGTTTTATATGCTGCCGCAAACAAAACATTTAAGCAACTTTGCTATGCTAAGAAGCAAAATTTCGACGAGCGAAATGTAGCATTGATAAATGAATCAAGATCATCAGCTGAATTTTGGAAAGCGGTTAAAACTATAAATGGAAAAAGCAATTCAATCTCTTTAGGATTACAAGCTGAGCAGTTAAGAGACCATTTTAAAACTCTTCTCAATGCGCCACAAATCTCCCCACCGCCTTTGTATGCAGCCCCTATGATCATTGATGAATATTTAGATATGCCTTTTTCTATCGCAGAAGTAGAGGAAGCCATCGAGAATTCAAAGAAAAATAAAGCCCCAGGAAATGATCGTATACCATTTGAATTCTACAAGAATTGCTCACCGGAATTTTTATCTGCGCTCACGCAGGAATTCAATAGAATATTCGCAACCGCGGACGTGCCTGAAAGTTTCCAGAAAGCGATAATTTTTCCTCTGCACAAAAAAGGAGATTACGACGATCCAGGAAACTACAGAGGGATATCGTTTCTAAACACATCGGCGAAGTTGTTTGCCAGTTTACTCTTCAAGAGAATCACAGATTGGGTGACAAATAAGAAGGTACTACATGAATTTCAAGCTGGTTTTCGAAGAAACTATTCTACCATAGATCAAATATTCTCGCTAGTAAATATTGCAGAAATATATAAGATGAAGCGACTAAAACTGTACGCCTTTTTCGTAGATTTCCGTGCTGCTTTTCATTCAATTCCGAGAGAAATGCTTTTTTATAAACTGTATAAGTACGGAATCTCGTCTCAGGTTATCAACGTTTTAAGAGCTTTGTATGAAAACAATAAGGCATGTGTTTGGGATGGAAACCGGTTATCGGAGGATTTTGAAGTTTCCATGAGTGTCAAACAAGGCTGCGTTCTTAGCACCTTGCTATTTATATTGTATATAAATGATATATCGGAAAACGTTAGGGGTGGAATTGAGCTCAGTGGAACCAATATTCCAGCACTGATGTTTGCAGATGACATCGTCTTTCTAGCTGACAAAATAGATACGATGCAACTAATGGTAAATAGGTTGGACACCTACTGCAAAAGGTGGAATTTGACTGTAAATCTAGAGAAGTCAAAGATGATGATATTCCGAGATGGTGGAGGACGGTACGCTCGAACTGAAAAATGGAAATTTCAGGGCGAGCAGATTGAGATAGTTAGGCAGTACAAGTTCTCAGTTCTCATCAGAGTGTTGTGGGGTGAACACACTCAGAGAATTTATCGGAGAATTGTGAGCTCTAACCTCCCGTAAATCCACTTACTTTTGAATAATTAAATAACCAAAGTCGTTATCTATTTGTGAATCATAAGATAAAAAATCTATTAACAATTGTAAAATGCCTTGTTCATGCGGTTCAAAAGTCGATCGCGCTGATGCAAAAATCCAATGTGGCTCATGTAATGTTCTATATCACTTAAAATGTGAAAATCTGCAGCAAAGTGATTGTGATTTTATGAAAAAAAGAAATGTACCGCACATCTGTGCATCATGTACAAAGCGCAGACGAAACTCTCTGCGCTCTCCACCAGCTAACTTTCATAATGTGGTCTCTTCAGATGTTAGTAGCAACAACGCGATCTCATCACCATCAATTGCTGCTGAGGAGGTTATTCTGTTCGTGTTCGGAAGACTGTCACAATAGAGACAATAGTCAACAAAATAGTTTTTTCTTTGAACCAATCTCTTCTTGTGAATTATTTAGAAGTATAATGTTATTGGACGACTCGAATTCTGCTACGTTGAATAGTTATTCAAGTGTTTTTCTGAAAAAAATCTGTTTTAATGTTGTTGATGTCTTAGCACACATTTTCAACAAAAGCGTATACTGTTCTATTTTTCCGGATAGACTAAAAATAGCTGAGGTCATACCTATATTCAAAAAAGGTGACAGGACAAAGCTGGATAACTACAGGCCGATCTCTCTTCTTCCGGTTTTTTCAAAAATTTTTGAGAAGGTGATAAAGAGCAGAGTTGTCGCATTTCTTGAAAAACAATTATTCTTTAGCAAAAACCAATACGGCTTTAGAGCTGGCAAATCAACGGAAGATGCACTTCTTAATTTCTGTGGTCAGGTGCACGATAGTTTAAATTGCAAAAGAAATACTGCTGCTCTGTTTATAGATATCACTAAAGCCTTTGATACTGTTGCCCACGATCTACTATTGCTGAAACTGGAAAAGTCTGGTCTCAGGGGCTTTATTCTTAATTGGTTTGCTTCATATCTCAAAGATAGAAAACAAATGGTTAAGATTGGGAATTCTTTCAGTGAAAATCGAGACGTTCGGATCGGAGTTCCACAGGGCTCCGTTCTTGGTCCTCTATTATTTATAATCTTTATAAATTCTATCTTTAACCAACAATTAAAGTGTAATCAAACTGGTTTTGCGGATGATATTGGGTGCTTATATTCAAATGTGTCTGTACTGGATTTGATTGCTGACATTAACCATGATTTGGAAATACTAAGGCACTGGTTCGGTATGCACAAGCTAGTTATTAGTGATAAGACTAAAATCATGTTTTTTAACTTACCATCACTAGACAGGCACCCTCCTAATTGTATCTTTCATAGTTTTGATTGTAAGAAAATGTGTTTTAGTAATAGTAATTATGTTGCAAATAACGGTCAAATAAACTCAAATTCGGAAAGCCTGACCTGCTCTTCAAAATGTTTTTCTATTGAAAATGTTAATGCTTTTAAATATCTGGGTTTAACTATTGACAACAATATGAACTGGAGTATACACACTTCCTTACTAAAAAAATATCTTCTAAAAGCAACATATATTATGTATCACCTAAGGAAACTATGCTCCCAGAAACTTTTAGAGACAATTTATTATAGTTTGGTTCAATCTAAGTTGCAATATGGGCTCGTATGTTGGGGTGGTACTTACAGCAATAGTTTACAACCCCTAATCGTATCTCAGAAACATATACTAAGATTAATATGGAAAAAACAACGCCGTGAACATAGTTTTTGTTTGTTCTGCAAATCAAAGATACTTCCGCTGAAACATCTTTATTTTTATAAAGTCTTAAAAATATTTTACTTAAGAAGTGGAAACTTATTAAATCAGAATTTAACTACTTATGGACTTCGCAGCACAGAACGATGTCTTGCTAATATTCCACCTCACAATGCTCATCGTTTTTTACAATTTTACACTTCAGTAGCACCCAGACTATTTAACAGGTTACCTTTCGAACTTCGAAGCATAAAAAAAATCTTTTCTTTCAACCGAGAAATTAAAAAGTGGCTATTTAGGTTTGACTTTAATGAAATTAACAACTTAATAAAAGTTATTATATAGAGTAGCTTCATTTAAGAAAAATGTTAGCTTTTTTTATCTTATGTACTAAATTTACAATTATAACGTTATCAGATTATATAGTAATCTTTATCACCCCACAACAATTGTATTTATCTTATAAGTTATAAATTTCTAAATTGAAATAATGCATCCGTCACTAGTTTTTTTAACTAAAGGATGTATCCTCTATTCCTCAATGCACATTGTTAAGTTAAGTTTATTAATATATTGTGTAGTTATGTCTCATTGCTTGGAATAAAATGAAAATGAAAAAAAAAAAAAAAATATCTGGGAGTGCTGGTCACGCCGAGTTTGAACATGAGCAAACACCTAAAGGCAAAGCTTGCAGAAGCTAAACGGGCGATTTGCGCAGTCTGGGGAAATTGTATTAATAATAAGCATGTTTCTCATATTTCGAAGCAGAAAATATTGCGTGCGACAGCGTCTTCAATTTTGCTATATGCAGCACAAGTTTGGGGTTTGAGGCTGTGGAAAAGTTTATTCGATATTTCCTTAGGAGGGTTTTTAAAATTCCAAACAGTTCCCCCAACTATATGTTACACTTGGAGACTGGAGTAGTTCATGGATACCCTTAAACTGCATTTAGACTACATCGTAAAGGTCTTTGGGATGAGCCAAGAAAGAATTCCAAGGTTGTTGCTTACACAAATGCTGCGCTACAGGGTCAAATATGTCCAAGACTGGGAATTGCTGGGACGGAAATGCGGTTATAACTTCACTCTTATGGCGAATGAGCCACAGGCTTCAATTAGGCAGAAAGCAAGACGGTTACTGACGGAAACTGGAAGACGAATCTATGACGAATTTACAAATGAAGCCCAAGCATCCCTACACAGAGCTTACTACAGCAAGCTAAACCATTATCTAAATGACAGGACTTATTTTTTGAGCAGTTATTCGGCAGACAAGATAAGCATCATCTTCAAAGTAAGAGGCGAACTTCTAAAACTGAACTATATTCCAAACCCTATAGACTAAGTTAAAAAACAAAATGTATGCATTTTTAAACGTAAAATAAAATAGTCCATTAAACTAACTAACTAAAACTGAGGTGGATTGCAAAAGGCTTTCCCTCCTCGTCTCGACCAGTCCTCCCAGACGATGTAGGGGTGCATTCCATTGCAACGTCCTCCTAAAGGTAGGCTAGGAGTGTCTGTTCGGTCCGCACTCTTCGCTTTTTGGATTTTATTGTTATTTAAAAAATGGTATCCAGAGTTTGAGTTTTTGTTACAGGCCTCGGCGCGACGTACCTTGCATTGGGGCCATCCCTTTTTCTAAAACTCCCGTTTGACGAACCGCTGCGTGGGAAAACATCTGGCTGAACGCAGATTGGATGTAGTTTTCTCTCTCGGTAAGTCTCCCGATTTGCGAGAAGAAGAATACTGGATGGCAGTGGTTGGTCCGCGATGCGACCCTTATAAAAAGCATAGTTACACGATGGAAAAGGAATGGCTAATTGAAAGTTCGAAATCAAGAAGAAAGACGGTAGCAGGTGGTAGACTGGGACCCATCCACCTGTCGCCCGGTGAGATACCACCACTTCATGCTATGCGCGAAGTAGTCTTGACTACGTTTCGGAGTTTGGCAGATGGGCCGGTGCAACACGGATGGGACACAAAAGCCATGATGCAACTTCCTGAGATAAAGAATTCCGGAGGTAAACAAGTCTCCCATTCGGATCTCCGGGGGGACTATCTCAGGGGGTTCAACATGCAAATAATCACTTGCAAGACGACAGACAACAAAGTACATAAGGACAAAAGAGACAAAACACGGACACTAACAGAAGAAAGCCAGCAACAGATTTCTGCAACATTCGAGGTCTAGGATTGAACAATGTCAACGTCAGCTGCGTGCACTAGCATCTGCAAGAAAAAAAGCCAGACATCCTAGTCTTAATCTTCGCTGTCCAGGATACGAACTACTTCCTCGTTTTCGATATAAGGGGGGCTATGTGTGTTTGCCCAAACAGATCTGGCGTGTGGAAGAAAAGAAGAGATGGAACCTGCGGATCTCGACATAATATGGCTAAAGGTCGTCCTACAAAGCTGTACCAAATTCTTTTGCTGCCTGTACCGCTCTCCAAACGATAACGAACCATCTAAATTATTTCGTCATTTATCCGATAAGGTAGACTGGATACAAATTCATCACCCAACCGCTGAAGTATTATACTTGGTGACTTCAATGCCCATAACAAGGATTGGCTACAATATTCTAACCGAACGGACGAGGCAGGGAAGCAAGCTGAAGTCTTCGCAATTTGCTGCAATCTCACTCAGCTCGTTGATGAGCCCACACGAACTCCAGACAATCCATCAAATTACGAAAACACTCTTATGAAATAAAAGTGTCTGCTCCCTTAGGGAATTCGGATCATGCTATCTGCTATCCTCTCTATACTTCTATTTCTTCGCTTCGTTGCCATGGACTGATATGTGCTTTATTGAATCGGCGAAGACAACTTACAGCGAAAAAGTCACTAACAAAGTGATTGGATGTCCTAGCGGCTCACTCGCATTCTGGTCCATGGCAATCAGTAATAACTTTAGTTGCTCTTCTTTTCCACCTCTAGTAAAAGAAGACGGCACGCTAGCAACAACACCTAAAGAAAAGGCAGATCTTTTCGCTAGCATGTTTTCAGAGAATTCCGAACTAGATTCTGTACAACTAGAGCCACCAAATATCACGAGGGTGCAATTATCGATGGCAGAAGTGAAATTTTGGCCTCAAATAATTCAACGTATCCTTAAAGAACTAGATTGCAATAAGGCAACGGGACCTGTCGGAATCCCGGCTATAGTACTCAAGAGCTGTGCACCTGAACTTGCACCTGTACTATGTAAGCTGTTTAGCATGTCGTACTCCCAGAAGACGTTTTCTTCTTGCTGGAAGACCGCTCGCATTCAACCTATTCCAAAGAAAGGGAGGAAATGTCTGCCACAAAACTATCGTCCAATAGCGTTTGTTTGGGATTAATCATTTATATTATTTTACATATATCCTATTATTGTCAACCTATTTTGAATTTCTACTTTGCTTTCAATTTCATTAACATAGTAACTTACCATTGTACCTAACTTGTTATAATATCTTATGTTCCAAATCTATTCTACTTAATTTCTTGTTATACCTACTATGTTTATCAATCACTTTGATCTCTACTGCTAGCTTCTAATGGTCAATGGTACGTGTCTGCTTACAACTTATTTGTATACATACGACTTGTTCGATTGTCCACCCAAGCTCGCACAGCTTTACAACAACAATTGTATTGCATGTGCAACACTTGTGGTGGGCGAGAGAACAATCATGGTCTCATATGACTGATCTTACGAACTCTCTGTCTATTGGATTTGAATCGCTGCAGACACCACACCTTGACCATTGGAAGCTAAGTACAATTTTCGTTGATTGCTGTTAATTAAATAAAATTCAATTTGTAATTGCACATTGTCTCGTTTCGATCATTTATCTATTTCGGTGCAATTACAAATCTTCGTTCGTTCCTCATCAGCGTTACTTTCAATGCTTTCAAAAGTAATGGAAAAGGCAATAAATGTCGAAATAATCAAATATCTAGAAGGCCACCTGTTAATAAGCGACAGGCAATACGGATTTCGGAGCCGTCGTTCCACTGGAGACCTGTTAAGCTACGTAACTACACTTATGAACGCAAGCAATTGAACAACACGGCGAATCAAGAGCCGTAGCCTTGGACATATCAACGGCATTTGACCGAGTCTGGCATAGAGCCCTATTAGGCAAGTTAGTGTCTTATGGATTACCACAACAACTCTGCGGATGGATGCAAAATTTTCTTCTGGGAAGATCGATCCAAGTTGTTGTAGATGGTGTATCATCTAATTCGTTTGCTATAAATGCAGGAGTGCCTCAAGGATCTATTCTATCTCCAACTCTATTTCTTCTCCACATCAACGATTTGCTTGGATCGACAAATAATAATATCTACAGCTTTGCTGATGACAGCACTCTTATATCCTCCATCTCGAATAGTGGGCTTGTGAATGCGACTACATCACACAGTCAGAGATGTGAACAAATTAGTTCTCTAAATGATGATCTGGACAAAATCTTGAAGTGGGGAAAAGACAACTTGGTTGTATTTAATGCAAACAAGACACAGCTCACAACATTTTCTAGGAAAAATGCATCAATAGTTCCTCAGATCCAAATGGATGACCATCCAATCCATCCCAAGGACTCAATGCACCTTCTAGGAGTCACAGTCAATTCAGGAATCACATGACAGGACCACATTTCCTATATCGCAAGATCGGCTTCCGCTAAGTTGAGCTACCTATTTAGAGCAAAGAGGTACTTTAGCCCCAAGCAACTTCTCCTTCTCTACAAAGCTCAGATTAGACGAGGCCTGGAATATTGTTCCCATATATGGAGCTCGGCCCCAAAACATTCACTTAACCTACTTGACAGCATACAGAGACGAGCAGTTCGACTTATTGGAGACCCTACACTCACATCAAATCTTCAACCGTTGGTGCACAGAAGACAAGTCGCCGACCTATGCTTGTTCTATAGGTACTTCCATGGTAGATGTTCCGAGGAACTCAAAGACATTATCCCTCGAAATGCAACTTTTGGGCGCCCCACAAGACAGGCTGCTAATGCTAATGCTCATGACCATACAGTACACTTGAAAACCGCGAGGACATAAACTTTCTAAAACTCCTTTTGTTACAGGACAAGCAAACTTTGGAACTCACTTCCTGGGGATATATTTCCAGAAGTATACAATTTGCAGCAATTTAAGTTCAGAACTAACATACATCTGCAATCATCTCGGGGCGCTGTTGAAGCGTTATAGGTTCGCCTTTCCCGAGAGATGTATTTAAAAAAAACGAGATTCTAAATGACGTCATCGTGGTGGGAAAAACATTCGAAGAGATAACTTCAAGGAAGTTTTCCGCGAAGCGCGCAATTGTTCTCCTTTTAGACCAGAAGTAAAATATCTCGGACTCATCATCTTCATCTCTTCCGAAGGAGTCAGGACTGATACATAGAAAGTCCATGCAGTGAAAAACTGGCCAGTTCCCAAAGACAAACATCAACTCAGGAGCTTCCTGGGACTTGCGACCTACTACAGACGGTTTGTGAAGGACTTTGCCAGGATTTCCAAGAGCTTGCATCAACTGACAGAAAAAGAAATACAATTGAAATGGTCACGTGAGTGCGAAAAAAGCTTTGAAAAACTTAAGCAGCGTCGTGGCGCTTTAGTCCTGGCGACAAAGCACTTCCACAAGTACCTTTATGGGAGCAAAATTATCATGCGCCTCTAAAGTGACTGCTACAGTTTAAGAATCCTGACGGACAAGTCGCGAGGTGGATCGAACGGCTGCAGATGTATTACTACGAAATAAGGCATCGAAATGGAACTCTTCATTCTATGCAGATGCTCTCTCCCGCCGGCCTTGCAAAGCCGATTGCAAACATTGCGTGCGACAGGAGGAAAAAGATGCCGTTTCCGTACAGAGGCTGAAAGCTGAGCGCATTGGTTGATGAACAGCGAGAGAGATCCGGGAGGCTCAACGGCAAGATCGGGATATCGAGCCGATTCTCGCCTGGAAAGAGCATGAGGGAAAACCAGACTGGCAAGGGTTATCCAATAGGGTCTGAGTTCATACTGGGTGCAATGAGCCTCTCCTCAAATACAGGATGGAATTTTGAGGAGAAGATGGGAAAGCTCGGATGGGAAGTCATTTGTGATGCAGCTCTATGCCAGTTACTTGGGATTAAAAATGCGAGAACAACGCTGCTCCACCCGCAATCATATGGGACGGTAGAACGCTTCAACAGAACCTTGAATGAATACCTATCGAAGTTTGTAGGCGACGACCAGAGCGATTGAGATAAACAGATTCCAATATTTTTACTAGCCTATCGTAATGCTGTGCATAACACTATGGGACATACACCATCTGAAATCCTGTTTGGTCAAACAGTCCTACCTATTGCGGCAAGTTACTTGAAAGTTAGCTATACCTCTAACTTTCAAGTGGCACACTTTTTGAAATGTATTAGTAGTAGTTTTTATGGCGCTTTCAAAAAGTGTGCCACTTGAAAGTTAGAGGTATAGCTAACTTTCAAGTAACACACTTTGTGAAAAGTTGAGAGAAAAATACAGATTTGAGATGGTGTGGAAAGGGAAAAAACATTTTCGTGCAAGTACTTTACTTTGTGTTGAATGTAGTTTAGCCTTTATGCTCTGCCTCTGGCATTCTGCTTTTCTCGCATGCCCAACACCTAGTGAGAAAAATTGACAGTTCAAGGGAAAAACTTTTCCCATTTCAAAACTCCAGAAACAGGTTTTCTCGCATTTTTTCAGTCATTTCTTTCCAAAATGTTTCAAGAGAAATACTTTTCGACATTGAAAGTTACAGAAACAGATGAATAATTGAAAGTGTATTTTCATTCAATTCACAGCATTCCATAGAGAAATTTCTCCATGCGTTATTTACAGAACATGGGGCCAGCAGCCTAAAAAATTGACTTTTATTTTTTGCGGTAGGTAGTTTACTCGTATGTGGTATGTGCTAAAGCTAAGGCCCTAGTTATAGCTATCATTAAAATGCATCATTGAAAATTTTCTTTTCCGATTTTAAGACGAATAATCAAACAATATTGGCTTTAGTTGGTATCAAGATAAAGCTAATCAATTGTGGAATTTTTTTTACGAAAGAAATTACTTAATTCTGATTAAAACTTTTCTTTAAATCCAATTTTATTATTTCACTGATCGAAATCGATTTCAATGAACAGCTGATTATCGTTTCTCTAATTTGGAACCCAATCGTTTCACTGATGTGTTCGATTTTCATTCTATTCTCAGCTGTCAGTTTTGCTTTCAATGATCAAAACCTAGACTTGTTTGTTGAAAAGTCACTGACAGGTACTTCCACTGACAGGAATTTTTCAATGATTGCTATAACCGACTTGTCAAAAATATGAAACCACCATTCCACTGATTTGCATATTCATTAAGCCAGTATTAGACGATATGTTGAATCAGCATACGTATGCTGAAAATTGTGTTCCAATCACAACATATCGTGCAAACTTGATGACAGAAATTTATTTTTTACTCGATATGTTGTGATTGGAACACAATTTTCAGCATACGTATGCTGATTCAACATATCGTCTAATATTAGCTTTAGTAGCACAAATATGTGAATATGGAATGAACTGTGAACTGGAAAGTGTTATATCTCTTTTTAGCCAATTCCCAGATATTCTGGAACGTATGATTTTGGGTTACTGTCAGATTTCTAGCAACTGGGATATCTATCATGTATTGGAATAATTATTGTCCACTTTATGATCTACTTCTACAGTTTTATCTTTTGGTCTAAAGTTTAATTGATGTGTCAGTTGTAATATTTGTGGCAAAATATAGATTTATTAAAGTATGTGTGCAGTTCTCGGAAGCAATAATAGTTGTTAGTTTGTTAATTTTTTCTCACCAATCTATAAAGAAAGTTGTATGAAAGTTTGAGAACCCGTATACTAAAAACTCCAGGTCTTGTACTATAGCACATCTATAGAAATTGTGTGACTTTAAAAACTTAAGAATAAACCTTGCAAAAAAAACAAGTTTTTCAGTTTTAAACTTTTTTGACTTGATATTGTTATAAAAAGTAATTAACGTAATGAACGGCAGTAAAAGGAAAAGTCGTCCCGCTGGTTTGTCAAGGTACTACAATCGTTTCTAATATATTTTGTAATATAAATAATTGTTCGCAGCTACGTATGAATATAATACATATGCAATATATGTTTGTATATATATTAATAGATATAGTTCTATATGTACATGGTCATTTGCACATAATTTACTCAGAAATTATAATCGGTTCTATTCTTCTACATAAACATCGACATAACAATATTTTATTAATATAAAATTAAAAAAATTTAGGATATATACATATCGTAAATATTATATCTTATGTATATGCATAGACCTAAATTGCAATAGGTAAATCCACCCATTACGTTAAAAATTGTGGGAAGAAACATATTTTCATACGTTCTTAATTAGGTTATGCATTTCATAGTACCCACATATCTCTTTTAAAATACGTTTTCTCAAAAGATATGTACACATAACGCCATAATAGCGCATCAAAGATTGGTGCATTAATTTATGAATTACAGTAGATTTAATGTCTGTAAATACATAGTACCTATGTCCTATATCCCTTGAGAATGAGCTCCAATAAATAGATACATGTCCTGCACCAAGATTTTTCGTAGAGACACGTCTTGGTAATTGGCAAGGTAAGATGTTGCTTGTGTACTGAGACAAGAAAATGTATTCAATTTTATTAATTTATTAAATTTTCTTGCAAATCTGCCGTTATAATTATTATATCATATACCCCGAAGTGCCGGTTATTGGATATTGGATGTTAGTCGTAAAGTATTTTCTGTGTAAGTTTGTGGCTCTAGATAAAAACATAAATTGTGATCAACTTACGAGTACCTACCCGGGAAATGTGCCTACCAAATGTTTTGAATTCACCCAGCCAGCTCGGTCCCATCTAGTTTTCCAAAACCAAATTTAATAATTTATCTTTATTGACTCTTCGGAAATTTGATTGTCAAATAATTTACTCTAGTCTAGACAATCGCCCAATATAAACTCGACTGGTTGCTCATACCAATTGAAAAGAAAAACAAACAAATTTGCATGACTTTGGAAAAAAATACTTGACAGAACAGAATAGGTCTCTTAAAGTGCATCTTCATCATTTTCAAAGATAGCGAGTGATAAGTTGTCCCTCCTTATTTGTTGTACAGATTTGGTTGGGATCTTCCATTTCAGACTACAAACGGAATAAACTGCTGGGGTGGTGCCTACCATAATAGAATCCAACAACTAACTATATCATCTACTTTCTGCCCTAGCAAGGTATCCGAACAGGAAATTCTCCGATTTCATACGAATCCGAGGATTTTTGCTTCGATGTATTCTTCCAGCTTTTCGGAACTTTGTTCCGACAAGTAACGCACACTGGCGTTTTGCGTTTCAGTGCTATAAAGTTCGTTTTTACTGATATTTTTGACAGCTTCATACGAATTTTCTTCCGATATGCTCCGACAGGAATTGGTTGCGGACTTTGTTTACGATTTCCAGTCAATAGTATTGATAAATGAAAGCAATAAAGAAAAAAATGTTAGCAAATAATTTTTTGTATTTACTATTTCTTAAATTTGTTTCCACACTCACAGAAAAAAATTGTAATACATATTTACAATTTTCTGCGTAAAATTTACAATTTTAATTGTGACTATAGTCATTACAATTTAATAGTAAATTTCGCTTATTTGTTTACTACTATTTTCAATTGTAAAATTTTAAATTTTATGGATAGGTCCCTCAACGCCAAATTGGTTGTATCCATTTTGTGAAGAATTTCAATATTTTAAACTGTATCCCGACTTCTTTTGTCTGGAAAGCTTCGATTCTGATGTCACAATACAGGAAATACCCTCGGTTCCCCAGCACGATAAAAAAAAAACATAAAAACAAAAAAAAAAAAAAAAAAAAAAAATAGTAAAACTAAAAAAATTGCAATTAAAATAGGAAATTTACCAAATTGCTTAAATATATGGTTTCTTTACAACTTTTTTCTGTGTGTGCAGCACAAAAGCAAACGAAAAAACAATCACTAAATAGGAAAACCCAGATGTAACACGAAACAACATCATGTCAGTGCGTCATCGCATTCTGGTCGCATTTTAATTATTCCTTCCGAAGTCGGATACCTCCAATGTAATTTGACCCTCCGATGGAGTATGTGTTGCGGAGAATTCTCTGTAATAACGGAAACCAATTACTGACTTCATTCCACAATTTCAAGCTGAAGAAACTGTTGATCAGTTGAAACTTAAATTTTTGTTTTTGAACGTTAATTACTATGTTGTTGTAGAGGTACATACAACATACAATATAATATACTATTTGTCATTTCCTTATTATTTTTATTTGACTTTTGCATTCCATGCATTAGAAATTTGTTAATTCACCCTTATTCCCGATGGCTATTGTCGTATACGACTGTGTCGTGTCGTTGTAAAAACGATATTCAGATTTTTTTCGAACTTTTGTTAACGATTTTGCTTCTTATTTTATGTACTTCATTTCCAATCGTTTGTCTCAAAAAAGTTACAAACACTGACTGTAAAACCGAAATATTAGGCGTTTATGACAAACGCCAACGGGAATAGGGGTGAATTATACAATACCAGCAGAAACTGATCTTGTCAAATTTAGTGAACCCCTCAAATACCCATAAAGTTGCTCGACGATGTAACTTGCTATGGTGATTTGTCTTTAGTTTCTGCAAAATGAATTGTAGATGTAGTGCGAGAAATTTGCTTTATCGATTGCAGTTGTGCTCAGGGGTAGTTTTATATTGCGTTCTAAAAATAGAGTTATAACTCGCACCTCGCACGAAAAGCATTCAGAATGCACATTGTATAAGCGTATGTATGACGTAGTTGAATTTGATGTAGGAAATGGATACGCATAAAACAAACTACATATTTATATAGTACGTACATATAAGTAACTTGTGATGCGTAAATAAGTTTGCACAATGGTAAATACCTGTATTTGAGATCTGCAGCAATGGAAAGTGTAACGATATGATCGCGTAGTATAAATAATCAAATCATACCTGTGATGAGCTTTCATTTATGTGAAATAGCTATTATGTCCATTGACTTAGGACTTCGGTACAGGTTGCGTAAGGACTAAGTTGGTGACTGGGGAGGGTGGTAGGGGCTAACTCTGGAAATATTTGGCTGCTTTTAAAAATGCATTCAACATTGTACTGGCTACATCCTCCGGATCAGTATAAGTTACTCAGGGAGAGGATGGGGGAAGGGGAAACGGGGGTATTGCTGGAGTTGGACTCCGACAGCCATGTTTTTCACATGGACAGCTATATGTTGCATGTTCGCGTGTGAGTTGCAGTCTTCAGTTGTTTATACTTGCGCCCACTAAAATAATAACGTGTATAGTTTAAAAAAAGGATAAAATAGAGCTTAGTTTTATTTAAAAGAAAAGAAACCGGCGGGCGGAGCCGCGGGCATTTTCTAGTTATTAATATATAAATCAACCCAGTCTTTTCTTCGCATTTATGTATTTTTCTAATATTCCTATCCATGTGAAATGTATACATGCCAAACTCTACATACGCCTCCCAGTCTGACGTCAATTCGACGTCAGCATATTTTATAAAAGGTTACATGTCGTGTACTCGACATATGTTGGCATGCGTCTATTACCCATATGTCCGGTTCAGAATGGCATGTGAATTTGGCAAAATATGCATGTCGTGTACCAGGCAAATCGTTTTGCATGCCAGAATTTCATGGCATGTGTGTCACGACGCGAATTTCAGACACGACATGACTTTATTTTTACTTTTGATGGCGCTACAGTCCGGGGTGGACCCGGGCCTCAACCAACATGCCTCTGCAGCCAGCTCGATTCAACGCTAGCTGCCTTCAGTTGCGCACGCCATGTTGGTTGAGGTCTACGCTCGCCACCTTAGGTAAGGTCGTCCTCTACCTCGTTGTCCCTCTGGAGTAGTGTTGAAGATTCTCCGGACCGGAGCATTGATGTCCATACGCTCTATATGTTCCAGCCATCTTAGTCGATTAATTATAATCCGCTGGACTAGGTCTATATCGCTGTACAGCCCGTACAGTTCTTCATTGTACCTTCTCCTCCACACTCCTAAGATACAAACTGGACCAAAGATCACACGGAGAACTTTTCGCTCGAAGCAGCTGAGTGTGTTTTCATCCGCCCTTGATAGAGTCCATGCTTCTGCGCCATATAGCAGGACGGGGATGATAAGGGTCTTATACAGCGTCTGCTTAGTTGCTCGGGAGAGGGCTTTGCTACCTAAATGCCTAAAGAGTAATTCTTCGCTTGATCTCAGCGCTGATGTCATTGCTGGAGTTGACCGCAGAGTCTAGGTAGATGAAGTCTTTCACTACCTCAAAATTATATCTGTCCATAGTCACGTTCTGTGGACTGGTGGACTTTCCAGGCGTAAAACCGCACTGATAAGGGCCTATCACGTTGTTGACCATCGGCTTAAGGCGTTCACAAATTAGTGCAGACAGGATCTTGTATGCAATGTTTAGGAGACTTATACCTCTGTAGTTAGCGCAGATCAGAGGATCTCCTTTCTTCAGGACCGGACAAACGATGCTAAGATTCCATTCATCGGGCATACTTTCATCCGACCAAATTTTACATATGAGTTGGTGCATGCTCCTAACCAAGTCATCTCCTCCAGCCTTGAAAAGCTCAGCGGGTAAGCCGTCCGCACCCGCAGCTTTATTGGATTTAAGCCTGACAGCGGGATCTTGGTCATCTTCGCCATTTAGCAGTCTGCAGAAGTGGTCCATCCAAATTCTCAGCACCGACTGTGATTCTACCACGATGTTCCCTTGTTCGTCTTTACAGGCTTCGGTTTGGGATTTAGAGCCTTGACATGTCCTTTTTACTTTTTAGTAAAACTTTCGAACCTCATTCCTGGAGTGACATCTCTCTATCGACTCAAACGAGCGCTTCTCGTATTCCCTATTTTTCTTCGGAGAAGTTTGTGCTCTTCTTTTCTCCTCTGCCCAAAGGTGTTATCTCTCTCCGCCCTGGTCCTTGTCTGCAGCGTTGCTAAATATGCGTCTTGCTTAGCCGCATGCGATTGCCGGCATTCGTCATCGAACCACGGGTTTCTTCTTGGTGATCGCTTGGTGAAAACTAGCACATCAGAGGCGGCACTTCTTATGGCTTCCTGGCAGCACTGCCATTAGTCGTGTGGGCTAGAATCTGGCGGCGTGGACATCTTGAGAGATTAAGGGATACACGGTCGGCATAGGCTCTGGCAGTCTCTTGCGATCGAAGCCTTTGGACGTCGAACTTTCTCACAGTATTTTCTTTTGCTGGACTGTACGAGTTATCCGTAAGCGTACCTTGGCAGCTACTAGGTAGTGGTCAGAGTCGATGTTTGCACCCCTGAATGTACGGACGTCTAAAATACTGAACGCGTGTCGACCATATGTGATCAATCTGGCTTATCGTTTTCTGATCAGGGGAGAGCCACGTCTGTTTATGGATGTCGACATGTGTTTGTTTTGTTTGCTTTGCTTTGAAATAATTTGGTGTGATTATATGACTATTGTGGACTCAACGGACCATTGGTAATGGCCAATCATCTTTCAAGATTGAGATGAGACAAAACGTGCATGCCGTGTATTCGGCATACTTTTCGCACATGCCACAATATATATAACGTGACATATTCTACATAAGGCGTATTTTTTTGAGGCTCTTTACTATACTCACTATTCAAAAAGGAATCGCGTCTATTACATCTATTGAATGTTCACGTTGCATTTTGTTACTGTGAATACAACAAATTGCAGTAAGTACATATTAACATCCATTTTTCAATAAAGTTTATGTAGCATTTTCAGTCGTATTTAAAATAATATTATGTAAGAATATGAAGTATTAAAAAGTATAAATGCATTTCAATCAATCAGAGAATTGCAAAATATTTACTAATTCAGACAACAATCAACGATCACAGCCCATTAGTGACAAATAGCCGCTCTCAATGTTCAAGGAAAAAAAATATAAAATGTTGTAAACACTATGAATGAAATTGTTCAACTTTTCTATCTCCACTTTATTACTGCGTTAATTATAGCCACTTTTATACCCACTTTTGGTTTTGCATGTAAAAGTAAAAGTGAGCTAGCTATAGATTCCCAAAAAAATACGCCTATAATATGTCGAGTAATTATCGTGACGTCGGAGTGGCATGTGTATTTCGTGCTTGGCATGTCGTGTACTCATAGACCCCTTTTGCACGCACCGAGTTTTCACTCACGATACTTCTTAATTCTCTTTTGGGCACTTATGGTGCATTTATACGTTCAGTGTTTTCACTTTAGTGCCTTGATTGTCAAATTGTCTTTGTTTCCTTTTTTTCTCATTCGCCGTTCGCGGTGGTAGCTGATTTTCGAAGCGCAGACCGAACACAGTTCAAAAATAGAGCAAATGCAGACGTCTATCGCGACTGAGTACCGTTTGAGAATAAAGCAACGCTGAAAATAATGAAAGAGAGTGAAAGAGAACACAAGAATCGGATGGAAATTCGCGGCCCATCCGTGATCGTCTATCCCCTGCACTTTTCATCCCCTTTACCGACACATTATCGACACTAAAGTGAAAAACCGGTGCGTGTAAAAGAGGTCATTGCTTTATTTTCGTGTTTTATTTGAAATGCAAGGGTATTACATTGCGGGAGTGTGTGTCCATTTAGTAATTTCATCTGTAAGAGAACAGCAGGAAAAAAGTGGGGATTGAGTCCAACAATGATGCATTGGTTATACTTTATACATCATGGTGGTTAGACCCATCCTTACCTATGGGACTCTTGTTTGGTGGAAAGCCACAGATAAGCTATATATACAGGATATGCTGACCAGGGTACAAAGAACAGCCTGCACTGCCATCACTGGTGCTTTACGCACCACACCCACAGCTGCACTAGAGGCGTTTATGTATCTTTTACCCCTGGACCTACAAAAACGCTTCGGCTAACTATTGCAGGGTTCTTCAAACCTAGACAGGTAGGACATAGCTCCATACTAATGGAATCCTTCTCCAACATCAGTCAGGTCAGATTGTGTTGGGTACCCGGACACTGCGATATTGAGGGTAACGAACGGGCTGATGTTCTGGCCAAAACCGGAGCAGAGCTTCCACCTAATGAAACAATTGAGAGCATAAGACCACCAATAGCCGTGGCCAAGAGAATTATTCTCGAGAATATTAAAAATAGGGCAGATCAGAGATGGTTGAATATATTAGGGCACAGGGTCTCAAAGGCTCTGTGGTCTAAGCTAGATCGGAAAAAATCTGTAGAATAGGGATACTCTCTGCGCACTGTTTTCTAAGGAAGCACGCCATGAGATTAGGTCTAACAGATACAGACATATGCAGGTATTGCGAAGACTTACAAGTCACAGAGGATATAACTCATCTCCTCTGTGGATGTCAAGCTATTGCTCGGAGGAAATACCTTGGTAGGTACTTCTTCGATAATTTCGAGGAGGTTGGCCTCGCAAACAAAATTGAAGCAATTTTCAGGTTCTGTAGGGAAATTAATTGTTTGGGCGAAGTGGTTTAGGTTATTTGACCGGTAAGGTTCCCCAGGGATGGCGATGGGTCCAATATGGTGCCTAGTCCAATGTGATGAACTCCCACCCTATTCAACCTAACCTAACCTAACCTAGTCATTTCAGGAATCTAGAAACTCTCCTTCCCTTAGTGAGTTATGTATTTGCAATTTTTAGTATGGTATATTATGGTGTATTCCATTTGTCTATAATAGTTTAACGACTAATTTACCAAATTCAGCCTTAATTTTTTATTTCCCAACATATCTATTTCTTTCAAATGATCCAGCGTAATTTGTAGAATGTATCTTGCAGTGATTGTAGTGGATGTAATGGCTGTTCATACATTACATTGCCCCGTCACTTACGATTATTTTCGACGCAATATCGTCCACTTCGTTGATGAGATTGAGGAGGGCATGGACGGAGGTTAAACTCGATCTACGGCCAAGACCCATCACCTTTCTTCGCGAAACGTCTTCGAATCCTTCACTAATGCGCTTCAGAGACATGGGTGCACTGGCCAATTGCTTAGAACGTCAGCCTCGCTAGCGATAAATTAAACATCGCATTTAACGACCAGTGGGAGCCGAGCGGCAGGAAAACAGAAAACAACAGGGAGCGGCTCTAGTGGGCTAAAACCGACCAGAATAGGAAAGTCGTATGATAAGTCAAAATGGCGTCTTTAACTTTAAAACTGGAAAGGAGTCCATCTTTGGTTCCGAGTGTAAAACAAAGACTCGGATTTGGAAATAGTCAAAATAGGGATGGGGGTATCCATCGCACCACCGACCTTATCGGCTAAACTGTGTGTACGCCGTCGGGCCATATCACAGAGGTTGTATGAACCTCTTTCAAGTCTGTACAGCTGACTTTTAATGTCGAAAATCGTTTTAAGACCAATCGCATTTCTAAGAAGTAAATCATACCCTCTCTCACAGAACCCATTCTGCTATATGGTGCAGAAGTATCGACCTTATAGAAAGCGTACCACTTGGCAAGGCTTTCTCAAAGCTCAAAAAGATTCTTCGAGTGATTTTCGGTCCAGATGGATTTTGGAGGAAGAGCGCATAAGCTTGTTAAGAAGGTTGTGATATTTAGCCAGGTCCGTAAGCGTCATATTTAATGTCTTACCTGAACGATTGATTAGGGACGCTTTTACAGTAACAGTTATTGCAATTTATTTCAAATTGTTGGAATCAATTTTATAAACATTATTTTGGTACAATGGATTTCTTTGGTCGCACAAATACCCGGTTTATTTTTTTAGATTTAAAGGCACTAACAATTTCAAAAACACAAGCTATACTAATAAATTGTTTACGCGGCAACACAAAAATTAGATAATAGCACAGGCACGGTAGCTCAGCTCGCACTTATAATTTATAATACAGGGTGGCGCACCAATTGTGCTACAATAAGAAATTAAAATAACTTTTTTTTAATCAATGTATGTATTACATTTATTTTTGTTTTATTGTATAGAAAATTCAATTTAATTTTATATAACTAATTGTTTTTGAAGATGATAGACCGTAAATGACCTCCATGCTCATCCACGCATATACGACACCTCCTGATCAGAAAATTATTTATTGCGGCCTGAAGAGTGGAAGTCTGGATCGCCTCAATTATTTTTTAATTGACTGCTTCAATTCATTCAAATTCCTTGGTTTCGTTTTGTACACTTCTTGACATAATCCCATAAAAAAAGTATAGTGCAGTCAGGTCAGGTGACTATGAGGGCGAGCGGAAAGTGGAGTTTCTGGATATTAATTTGCAATAATTTTTTGGCAAAATTCCAGGCGAATAACCAAATCAAAAGGGTTTAACTTGCTTGCAATTTGGACTTTGTACGGAAACAAGTTTAAGTCATCATTAACTATCCGTTGTAATGACCGTCTGCTAATTCGAATTTGCGCCGATAGGTTTCGATTCGAAACGCTTCGATTTGCCTGAATTGACGATTCTATAGCCGCGATTATGTCTTGAACATAGGGATCTCGATGGTACGGTCTTCGTGCGATGCTTCCAGATTCAGAAAACATGTTTACCAGCCTCATATGGTCCATCTACTCGGGGGAGTGCCGCCAAACTGCCGCCTAAATTCCCTTTGTACGGAAATGAAGGACTGCAAAACATGGTACCGCTGCACTATCCAAATCCTCTTTTCGGTATCCCAAGCATTAATTTTAATAAATCTAAATAGTAACCTGCCAAATAATAAAAAAAAAACAAGCCGATTACTCACACAGAAAAAAGGTTATTACGGTTTGTTTTGGTAGCACGATTCGTGCGCCAACCTGTATGTGTGCCTATTGGTAGTATTAAACAAATCAAGTCATACGTGATTGATAAATGTTAATTTTGGTATGATTGCATACGAGATTCGAGTATCGAGTATTGAATTTTGGTATTCTGTCATCACATCAGTGATCGAGTATATTTTCATACGGTAGGGTACAATTTTAAATCTGCATTCGATACGTGACCATTCGTATGTGGATATCCTAATATAGTTACTCGTTCATTCGATAATATAAGCGATAACGTTAAACCAGAAGACACGAGCTAGCGTGACTCATGGCTTCCTAGCGCAGTGTGTCTACTGAGTTTAATGATGGTGGTTTTATATGTATTTCCAGCAAAAGCAACACATCGAAAAAACATTAATATAAAGCACAGACGCCCAAAATAATGAAAGCGTTGACTAGTTCTTATCGAGTTTTTTCATTTCAGATGAAATACACAGTCACAAATTCTAAATTGGACTATAATATAAGTGTCTTTTTTAATATGTCACAATCGTTGACTCTTAAGTGATAAGAAATCTTTAACAATAATAATTTTACAAGGATGTTAGAGTAGCAAATCAGAGATTTCTCTAAGATGATCTGTCCTTTATTAACAATTTGTGAGCATATATTTTAGGTACCCCAGTGATAATCGCCAGTCTAAAGGAAAGTCAGTTCAAGCTCAAGGCGTTTATAATAATACTTATTTTATGCATGCTGCAACCGCACTTGTTGGTAATTTAGTTCAAGTACACTTAAAATCTGGAAATGTGTATGAAGGAGTTTTTCGTACGTTTTCTCCAAACTTTGATGTAAGTTCATTCGATTATTTTTTAATATTTTCCAATATTTATTTTCTCTTATTCATTTTCTGTTAAGGTTGCATTGGAACTTCCATTCTGCATTAAAAGCAACATAAACACATTCGATGAAGGAAAGCCTATTCCTAACTGTATGATATTTACGTCTGACAACGTTGTTAGTATTGTGGCAAAAGAATTTGACTCAAATTATGCTACTGGCGGTGCTTTCCAAACTGATAATGCAATTTCAGAAAAATTTGGTATGTATGAGGTTCTTATATTTCAACTGTCATTTAAAAACTAAAATCTTACCATAGTGTCCCGATTGGATGAAAAGGAACTCGAGCCATGGGATCCATCAGGAATGAACGGCGAAGTTGAGTTTGATCTAGATGGTGGTGCAAACGGATGGGACGCAAATGAAATGTTTATGAAAAATGAAACAACTTTTGGAGTTCAATCGACTTTTGATGATTCACTATCTGATTATACCGTTCAAATTGAGAAGCGAGAGACAGACGAATTCAAAGAAGCAGAAGCTAAAGCAGAAAAGTTAGCTCAAGAAATAGAGAAAAATCCAATTTGCAGAGAACGCTTGGATCTAGAGAATGGTGATGAGGAATCTTTATATGCAGCTGTGGAGCGGCCAATGGAACCAAATAGAGAAGAATGCAATATAAATAATAAAACAAATACAACAAATATTGTACATCCGCGCAATCAAAGCGCAAATGTTATGACCACAATTAATACAAATCAGCATACATTATCAATGGTACAGAGAAATAGTAATAGTGTACCAGAAAAATTCGTCCCAATTCCCAAGAGAAAGGCGGTGCAAACTAACACTAAATTAGTAAGGCCTCCTCCTACAACCACCAATGCTGGTACGAACGTTCCGCAAACCAATACCAATAATACAAAGCTAACAAATTACCAAACTGTACAAATACAAGGGACAGCATCATTTGCAATTAATCAAGGTTATTCTCCATTAATGGCAGGGTGAGTAAATCATAATTTGAGATCAGCGGATGTATAATTGTTAATCATGTCAAAGAAGATTATTATTGCCTATTGCCTATTGCTTTCATTTTTACTTGCCTATTAGTACAAATATTGGATTTGTGAAGTTTTAAATCCGGAATTTTGTGTTTGCTTTGATGATCGGGCGCCAAGAACATCCATTTTGTGCCGCAAGGCATTCGTTGCATGTGCACTGTAGGATAGATCCGGCAAACATTCTTTGTGTTGCATATGCGTTGTTGCTGTCGTGTAAATTTTAATGCGACGAACGAATTTTTTCTATAGTTGAGAGATGCTATAGCTCAAAGTAAAAAACAAAAAAAAAATATAATAGTCATTTTGATAAACTTTAAATTTGCTTTTATATTGCGGAAAACCAAAGTAAATATATTTTGATCGTGGGCAATTTTCGTAGAAAAATATGTAGATAAGTGTGGCGATTTAAAAAAAAAAAAATCAAGCAGAAATATGTTTTGTTTTGTTTCCACAACATATTTGATCTAGTTGTTAAAGTTTGTTAATAAATGAGCAGAGTCTGGATCCAACCTGTGGAATTCAATAATACAATTTTTTTGAGACTCACGCATGGGAGTCGATAAGCGTTTTCCTAAAGATCGCTATGTGGTCCTTGTTTGTGCTCGACAGGCGCATAGATAGTAAATTAAAGTTTATTATTCGGTTGCGTCATTACATGTTCCCCGATAGGAAAGTGGATTTTGGTGATCGCTGTCCTTCTTGGCAATATCTTTTCGCGTTTTCTCTAAAAGGTAGGTGTTTTCTTGGTGTAGTTTGGGCACCTCCTTTATCTGTCTTCTAATATTGGCCCTCGCAAGGAATTTTGAGAATTTTTGCTTAGACTGCGCCGCAGACCCTCATCAGCAACCTTGAACTGATCAAGCGAGGACAGCTCATTTCTGTATTTTAGGATTTATTTTAAGGTTAAGGCGATAGCCATAATAGGAGCACTGCTTTCTCCCATGTAACTATTTAATCAAATCACCATTAGCCGTATTAAGTCAAAATTATTACATGCCTAATTCATCGTTTTTCAAAATTCGTCCTATACGGGTTGAAAAAGGTGGAGCAAAGTTTTCTATTTCTGCTTTCTCGATTGCAGTTGTGCTTAGGATTAGTTTTATTTTGCGTTCTAAAAATAGAATAATTGTCACTCGTGCGGCGGGAATTCACAATGTACATGCTCATTATGTATGGCATAATTTCTCATTATCCACATTTCGAAGGCCTCTACTTTTCTCATCCTTGCTTTGCTTGCGTCCATGTTTCAACTCCATACGATTTTTTTATTTTGCCAAAAACTGTTCTTTCTTGTTCTGTCCTGCGTTCTATTTCTTTTAAAAGATTTTTACTGTTATTGATGGTGACGCACTCGGTTTTACAGTGTAAACTAATCTATCAGTTAACTAAAGGAATGGGGTGATAATATTTTATACAAGTAAGGAAATCAAAGAAATCAAATCAAAGAAAAGTAATTGCACTTGTCTACAAATTCATTTGAAATGAAACAAAATGGGTTATTCCGATAAGTTATGAATGTTTTGGTTAGGCTTTATGACACCTTAATTAAGGTAAGCGGGCTTACCGCAGTAACTGGTTTTCATTCAGAAAGTATAGCACCCAAAATATTTCCCTTTCAAGGTGGAAGCAGCGGCATGTTTCCTGTTTCATTTCACATTTCATACCATTTGATTGTATTTTGAATTTTAAATCGAATTTACTCCAAAACATGTAATCATGTATAATTCGTTGCACTCGTCTCATCTATATATTTATAAATGAAGATCACGATTCACGACTCACTGACTCATCAACGCCCAGCCTAAACCGTTTGCTCTAGGAAACTGAAATTTTGCACAGCGGTTCCCTTTATGATGTATACAAGGAATAAGGAAGGGTATTTCGAAACTCAACCCCTAAAGGGGTAAAAATGGGGTTCAAATTTAGTATGGGAACATTTTTATTTTTCATCCGATCGACTTCAAACTCGGTTTGTGTACTCTATTAGAAGAAAAAGAAACTTGGGGCCCGAGTTATTGGCGATGACCCCTTTTAAGGGGGCCTTTTAAACCTCTGTAAACTTTGAATATGCTTATCGTTTCATCTAACTCCAGCGTACGTACTCCAAAGATATTCAAGCATAATTCTATAAGAATGGGGCCATACTACTAGAAAGTGGTACACATCCCTACGATTTTTCCGGTTGAATATGTTTCACAGTGTAGGAAGATGTGAGAGGTGTGGAATATAATGATGGGGTAAGAGTTCCCCCTTATTCTAAAGATGGTGCTCATCATATCGCTGTATTTGCCAGCAAAGAAATATGTTTTGTCCCGTAGATGTTGGCTCAGTCTGTCTGTGTTGAGATGCCAGCGCTTCACTAACAAATATTGATGATATAATATTTGAACTGCTTTCTCCAATTGGGCGTTAAACATATTTTTCAGAGCTACTAATTACTCCTTAGGTAAGTTTCCTGCGCGATATATAAATATTAAAGAGGTAACTAACTGACTGTGAAGGAATCTTTGTATACCAAATCTATCTATACAGGTGGGCCTCACTTAACACGTACTTCTTATAGCACGGCCTCGTTTTAACACGGTTCACTTTTTGCAACATTTTTTCGTTTAACACGGTTCAAAGCCTTGTTTTACACGGTTTCTGAAAAAAAATTTTTTCTCGGTAAGTTGTTTCAATTATGCACATACGCATTTGCGTAAAACATACAAGTTTTGTTAATATGTACATCATACTTGCTGTGTTTCTAAGAACTGAAATAGGAACTTCCCCATATTAACTGTGCCAACGCGATGATAGATATCCTCAATGAGGATAAATTGCTCAGTTACAGTCTTCTGTTGACTAGGCACTAGGACGTTAGGTTAGGTACCTACAGCATTATTTTGTAGGAGATTGAATGACATAAGTGATTGTAATTTGAAATCAAGGTTTGTTTTTAAAAATATGGTTCATTTTTAGGCCAAAGTGGTTTTCTAGATTTTGATATGTCGGCAAAGACAGATAAAAAACCGCTTAAGAGAAATATTATTTCTCTCGAAGCAAAGATTACAAATTTTGGATCGTTTGGTGAAAATGTCACTGCAATTGCAAAAAGCTTAAATTTAAATGAATCTTCAGTACGGACCATTAAGAGAAATGAATTGGCAATAAGGAAAGCAGTAGCTGATGGTTCCTCAACATCCCTAAAACATTTTAAATAAAAATAATCTAAAAAGTAAAAAAAAAAATATTTCTGGTTTTTGAAATTATGGAACGTAACTCCTCTTTTGCACTGGTTTCTTGTTTCGTTTAGCACGATTTTGTTTAACACGATATTTTTCAGGAACGTTACCCCCGTGTTAAGTGAGGTCTACCTGTATATATAAAAATTGAGCCCTAAAATGTTTGTCGTCGATTCACGCCTTAACGCATTTACCGTTTTTAACCAAACTTTCACACATTTTTGGCATTGGTCCATATACGGTTTCTGTGAAGTTTGGTCAAAATTGGACAAAGGGGCGTGGCACCGCCCATACAAAAAAAAACATTCAAAATCGTATACATATCTCGAAAACCACCAAATAGAGTGAGCTGAAACTTACAGATAATCATAGGTATTGGCCCAGGAGTGTTGCTATAAAGATTGGTAAAAAATGGACAAAGAGGGGTGGCACCGCCCATACAAAAAATATCTCGAATACCGCCGAATATATTGAGTTGAAACTTACAGATAATCTTAGGTATTGGCTTAGGAGTGTTGCTGTAAGATTGGTAAAAATTGGATAAATACAAAAAACACCTTCTATGGGGTGAAACTCGATGACGTTATAACTCGATAACTGCTGCTGTATTTCAGGTTTACGCAGAAAGAAAATTCCAGAAAATCGATTTATTCTCATTTTTCGCGTTTTACGAAAGAACATTATTATCTAAGATCTATAAGCAATACAATTTCTGTGCGCGGGCAAAGCCGGTCGGGTACAGCTAGTACTGTATTAAATGGCAGCATTTTTAAAATAACCTGTTTAACGAAAGTTTTAACGGCAGAATGCTGGCTTTTAGCTTAAACCACGAATTAAGCTTGTTTTAAACGAGAGTTTAAACTCTCACTGTGAAACCTATATGTAGCACAAAACCACAATTTAACTTTTTACAAGTAATTTTTTAACATTATACATTTAACCACCAAAGCATGTGCGCTACTTCTATGAACGAATAGAATGAGGCATTCTCTAGATTCTAGAATATTAATATAATAGAATAGAATATTGTTGTCCCTCTCTCTATTTTTCCATATTTTCCTTTTCCTTACAAATCCAGTCATTCTCGTTGTAGCCGCCTGCCGTGTCGTACGTTAAACAATAAAGCTCTAAAAATAACTCAGTGCGTTTTTATTCTAAACTTCTTCGGCATCGTGACAAATATCAGAAGTGGGATGATGGATCTATCCGCATTGGCAAAATTAACAGTGAAAGAATTAAAAGACGTTTTAAACCAACTGGGTGATAAAACCACAGGAACAAAAAGTGAACTTCTGGCACGGTTGGCCAAATACGAATTTTCCGAAGTTCAAAAGGCAACTAGTGAATTAGTTTCGTCGGAAAGCCAAAATATGCAAGTTGCAACAGAGAAAGATGATGCGGACGTAAACGAGTTGAGGGACGATGTCGGGGTGCTCCGACGAACAATGGAGACTCTGACCCAACAACTTGCCACGGTTATCTCTCTGTCGACGCAATTGCAGGACGATAATGTTAGGCTAACGAAGAAAATCAACGAGTCCAAATCCGTGTGTCGGTATCGGGACCCTATGCCTGCCGAAAATCAAAATTTGCAAAATCTAACGGTCGTCTGTGAAAATACGAACGCATCGGCACGAACAAACACTACTTCGTATGATCTGCTTGCTCTTTCGCCACAAATACAAACACAAACCAGTACAGTGAATGACGCGCGGTACTCGAATATTCCATTCTCTCGCTCACACGCAGTAATTTCAAACACGGAATCTTTGCCATTGCTTTCGACGTCAGTCGCACAAGCACAACAGTGTGATTACGCTAAGACAAACACAATGTCCACATCCAATCCCCCCAATGTGCATATCAATGACAATATTGTTGTCTTACCGTCGTCGGGTGGTGCTGGCGTAAACAGATGCACAAATGAACTACGTTTTGAAAATGTTATCCGAAACTTTTTGGCTTCAACATCACAACAAATATAATTACCCCTGTATCAAAGGATGAACCAAGACAACATTCGCGATATATTATCCGCTTTTCCAGAGTTTGACCCGTGTGGTAGTATTTCATCGATACAGTTCATAGATCGTGTCGAACAATTGAAAACCACGTATCAATGGAATGAAATATCAGTGTTAATCGCAATGCAAAGTAAAATGAAGGGAGGTGCTAAATTGTGGATAGATGCCCAAAACGTTTTCCGCACATGGGCAGAATTTGTATCTGCGTTTTTATGATTTTCCATGCGTCATAAATGCAGCCGACGTCCATAGGCAAATGATGCAAACGCGTATGACAAACAGTGAAACACTTATTGAATATTATTATAAAATGTTGTCGCTCGGTCTTCGCATTTGTTTAGACGACAACGCAATAATTAGCTACATAATTAATGGTCTGTCTGACGATGGCTTGCGTTGAATGCTGTCAGCTATCATATTTCCGAAGTGTTCCGATCTATTAAAGACATTCCACCACATTATCGCAAATGAAGGTCCTTATGCGGGAGCAATGTCCTTCGCTCCAATTGTGCAAACGCAAACAGCAGCAAGACCACGGGAAAGTTCGAGTCCAATCTGTTACAACTGTCGCGAGCGCGGTCATCAGTCGAGAAATTGTAGGCAACCACAAAGGAGATCCCGTTGCGAAAACTGCTCGACTACAATGCATGAAACTAAAGACTGTCCATATCTTAACAGTGCGCGAATAAATGTTATCAGCAATAGTGAGGAACGGGAAAAAGGATTAACGAAGGAAATTCTTCTGAGTGGTGTAAAGTGTTTGGCATTAATTGACTCCGGTAGCGGCAAATCGCTGATATCTCGAAAATTAGCACAGCGTTTCCAAAATTATTCGGTTTCACCGGCGGCCACTTTTAATGCAGTGAAAAACTTTGTACGCCAATAACTATAGACGGGTGTGATTTTGAAAGCGAGTTACTAATAATTGACAATAACATTATGGGTTGCGATGTGATAATCGGTACCAACATTCTCTATAAAGCTCGTGTTATAATTGAAAACGGTCAGTGTAAAGTGGTTCCTTTGGACAGTAGTAAAATTGACATGAGTGACTTACTACCCCAGAATGAGCACACTGCTGGCAACCAGATAGAAAAGAAATCGAGCAACGAACATACTGCCATATCAACAGAAAACAACATTCCGATTTCCATGGAAGTTCAAATGCAACCTGAACATGATTTTGCATCCTACGCAGTCGAGAACATTCTTTGCCCCGATGCGCGGCAAAAGTTAACTGAAGAAATAATGTCAATTAATTGTTCACAAGGAGTAAATAAATCAGGCGAAAGACGTATGGAGGCCATTCAGAATATCGAGACAGCACACGAAGTTTGGAAGAACAAATTCAATTCGAAGCAGAAGACTCCACTCCGATATAAAAAAGTCTAATCCCGAAAGCTTGAAACAAAGTATAGAGGTCTATACGCCATATTGAAAGTTCTACGATTCGACAGGTATGTTGCTGAAGACGACGATGGTCCACAACCAAAGCGACGCAGAATCAGCACAATAGCGAGCAGTGACAAACTAAAGCCGTGGTGTGAATTCGACCCAGGGATCGATGAAGCCAACGATGACGATGAAAAGGACCAAGAGTAACTCGGGACGAGTTTCGTCAGGAAGGGCCGAGCTGTCATCATCATCAACCATAACCAATCGGCAACACCGACATCATATTGTTGTCCCTCTCTCCATTTTCCCATATTTTCCTTTTCCTTACAAATCCAGTCAGTCTCGTTGTAGCCGCCTGTCGTGTCGTACGTTAAACAATAAAGCTCTAAAAATAACTCAGTGCGTTTTTATTCTAAACTTCTTCGGCATCGTGACAATTACATACTAATACAATATGCAGCACTAGCTACCAGGGCTTTCAGCTGGCTATACAATTGTTTTATATTTTACATTAATGTTACTGTTTAATTTAGATAAAGCTATATACTATTTTCCAATTACATGTTCTTAAAGAGTTCATAAATTAAATTAATATTAACTTCCGTTGGGTTTTTAAGTAGATCCGGTAGGTTATCTCCAGGAGAAATTTTTTTTGTGGCCGTTTTGACTGTAGGACATTCAAAGATTAGGTGTTTAATATTAAGCTCTGTATTGCTATCACAGAGATGACAAGTTGGGGGTTCAGCACGGCACGACAGCTGAGTACATCTTGAGTAGGTGTGATTTTAAACGTAAAATTTGCTGAAATGAATCTGAGATTCTGCGAGATTCGCAATAAACGAGAATGTTTCGTGCGACCCAGTCGTGCAAATTTTTTTTTCTCATAAATACGTTTATTATGAGCGGTATTATAAAAAAAGGCCTATCCGCTCTTTAACCCATCTATTAGCTATCAGACGCAGTAGCGCAGTGGTTAGTGTGCTGGACTACTGTGCGAGGGATCCCAGGTTCGATCCCCGGAAAAACGCAAATAGCATCTTAAGGTTTTTTCTACTGCGCCACCTCTCGCGAACGTCTGACAAACATCCGAGAGTATGATTGTCCTGAAAAAGCTTCTCAATTCAGCCGTTCGGACTCGGCATAAAATTGTAGGTCCCTTCCATTCGTTCCAAAAATAGAAACTCACACAAAACGAATGGTTGCGAGAATCTAGGCCTTGGGTGTCTACCGCCTGTTGCGCCGCCTATTTATTTTTATTTATTTAAAATAATTAACTTGTATTGAAAAAACCTCATAGGCTACTAAAAACGAGTACGTATATACCTAAGTGAATCCATGCAACTCCAGCAATGAACGGCATTATGCTCTATCGCTTTAAATATTATCAAATCGAACAAACCAAACCAAAAACGAAATGTCAAAGCCGTCCAACGACACTGAAAGTAGAAAGTTGCTCTACTTGGGTGCCGCGTTACTTAATTCCAATTAAAATTGAAAATGCCTGTGTTGAACGCTTTGCGGGCCCCGTACACCTAGTTCATCAACTCACTGAACTGTTGAATGACCCAGTAAACCTAGTTGACCAACTTATTCAATTTTTGAATGATCCCGTACACCTATTTGAATAACTCATTCAATATTGTTAAATGACCTCGTACACCTAGTCGATCAACAGGTCTGATTTTGGCAAAAAAAAAGTTCAGCGAGTTGGAAAACATCGTTTTCGTTGTGGTTGCTCAAAGAGTTGATACCCTCGTACATTTAAGAGGTCTCTATCCATATTGTAGAACATAAAGTGGAACTCAAAGTGCCATCTATTTTTGATTTGCAAAGCTCTTATCATGGTGTGAAACCACTTTTCATCATCCATTTTACTTTTAAAATTAACTCAGGAGGCGGAACTTAGGTGGGTTATCATATAATACTTGGATATGAATTTATTGATCGTGTGTGAGGGGATGTTTTGTTTTGGTTGCTGAGAATTGCATTCAAATGAATGTTGGAGTGAGAGGGAATTTCAAAGACACTAAAACCCATTCGATCAATAGACCTCCTAGTCCTACAATAAAGAAGTAACGTTTTCCAGACCATGCAATTCCTTCCATAAATGCTTGCTCATCACTGACAATGGTTTTATCGAGGAATTTTGCGTGTTTTATATCCTAGATTTCAACTGTATCATCATTTCTTTGGAAAACAAAGTTTAGTATTCTTGGTGAAATTTATATACGAACCTTGAAAACGTTTTTTTTTTTTTTTTTTTGAGGATGTTATTGTAGGCAAGCTTTCTTACCTATTCTATTTCCAGTTGGTATAAATAGTACCAACTGGCAGCAGGAAACACGCAATATTATCGCTCACAATTATTTTACTTTGAATTAGCTCATCAGACAATTGCTCGTTGCTTATTGCTTGTTGCGGCCTAAATCTACAGTTAATCACCCCTATTGTCGTCGTCGTCTGTCGCAAACGACTGGCGACGTTTGTCGTGTCGAGTCGTTTGGAATTTGGTATTGCGTAACTGAAACGACTCGACTCTCTGAACTCCCACATCCCACATACATTCCACAAACTATGACACATGGGATTTGACATTTGAGTCGACGAATTTATATTTGGTCTGGTGTTTTGTTTGTGACTTGGTTAATTATTTAATAAAACAAATCAAAAATTAATAGTGTGACATGTTTTTTGAAAGCAGTGATGAAGAAGAAAACCAGAAAAAATTGCTGGTAAAGTTAAGGAAGGAAATTCGAACCAAATCCAATCCATTGGATTTGCCCGACATTAAGTGGGTGGTAGAAATAATTTAAATTGCATACATTGTGTTAATAACAATTATTTTTAGATTTTAAATGTATTTTAGACTAGACGAAGTCGAAGGTGGTCCAAGATAATTCAGAGATAACATCACTTTTTGTTAGGCCCTTTATGAACGATTTGGCCAACGGAATATTTTCCTCCATTTCTTTCACTAAATGTTGAAATTATCTTTTATTTGTGATTTCCATTTTAAAGAATATGTAACTATCTTTTCGTTAGTCAAATATTAAATACACAAACTTTTCTTTAACACTGATCACGCAGTTGTTAAAACTCAATGCAAACTATATCAGTTGCAGCTCTTTTTATACCCCTGTGGCACATCTGCAGGGATACAAAAAACGATACCCGTACTGCATCATTCCTCTTTCTGTGTTTTTCATCATATTAATGATTTTATGGCCTTAATTAGGGTCGTCGTGTAATAACTCATTACTTGTGCGCGTAGATTTATATGGTCCAAGACAATTCAGAGATAAGGCTATGTCGTCCCATTGCCGATTAACCTCACTTTTGTTAGGCCTTCGTGAATGATTTTGCCAAATGATTTATCTGCATTTCGTTCACTAAATGTAGAAATTGTCTTTTATTTGTTATCTCCATTCTGCAAAATAACTATAATTGTCTTTTTGTTAACTAAAAATTAAGTACACATACTTTTTTTAACACATTATTTCACAGTCGTCCGCAAAATAGTCGACGACAGAAATGTATCATTTCCACGACAAACGTCGTCACAAAACGCCTCACGCAATACCGACGATCGTCGTCGAAACATACAATCCACATTTTTTGACATTTCAAACGCCATTTGTCGATCGTCGCCGCGACAAACGTCGTATATTTTTAGTCGCCAATACCAAACAGTCGTGTCGTTTTTTTTATGCACAGTTGCACAGTCAGAGTTTAAACTCTCGTTTTGGTTTAAACTTTTGTTCAACAAATTTTCGGTTTCACTGTGTTCGTTTAAACCCAAAGTGGAGTTCAACTCTCGGTTTAAGTTAAACGCCTGCATTCTGCCGTTTAAACTTTCGTTTGACAGTTGCTATTTCATACGGAGTGATGAGAGAGAGAATAAAAGAGATAAATTGTCTGGGTGCTACACTAGTACACTTCTTGAATTTATATGAGTGAAAACTAGAGTTATGATTAGTTTCAGCATTACTGCGGTAAACCCACTGTTAAAAAATGTCATCAGAAAATTTCAATAGATTTCCAACCAATATACTTTTTAATGAAAAACCCTTTTTTCATGTGAACATCAGGTAGATTAGCCCAAACATAATGTAGACAAGCGTAAATAGTACCTATTGGGGTTTTTTCAATACAAATTAATTACAGTAGTCCATCGATAATGTGAATTACCGATAATGTGAATTTCTCTAAAATGTGAATCGGCAAAACTTTACATTGTCATCTCTATAATGTGAACTTCTGAAATTTTCAACCTCTAAAATGTGCATTTTTTGTAAACGTTTTTATATTTCTCTTGTTTCTCTTGCTCGTTTTGCGTTAGGGACTAAATAACTGTTATTTGTCTTTAAGTCGTAAATGCAGCTGCAGTTGATACAACAACTGCCATTAGTGTAGGTATGGATGTTATAATATAACATCATATTATGATCAGTTCGTTGGTAGATTTTTTCAGTTAGTTGTGTCTTGTGTGGTTCGTGTTTCTTTTGTCGTTTTTTGTGTAAAATAAGCTCAATTGGTACCTAATGGCATCCCAAAAATTGCATCGATTTTTATCAATTAAGGATAAGTGCAGAATTTTACGCGTACTAGATACGCTGGACACCTGGATTTGCATTAAATTAAATTCGAAGAAGCTTTTGGAACATTCCAAACAAACACACTAAACACAAAAATCGAGAATACCAATATCTATGCCCATATAAATGTTTTTAATTTTTTGAAATGAATAAAATTCTTTTATTTTCGTTTTTCTCCTGAATTGATAAATATTGAAACTGTGCTTTAAAAATCATTTTTTGTTGTTGTTTTTAATGAATTAGAAAATCGTTTCAATCAGTATAGTAAATACTGAAAAAAAAGTTCCAGTAATGTGAATCCTTCTAAAATCCGAAAACGCCTTGTTTTAATTAGTTCACATTATAGAGGGACTACTGTAATTCAGTGTGTGGAAATGACGATTATTTTTTTGTAATGCTACTAGTGATTTCTTTAGATTTTTGGCGAACAAAATATATCTATACCTACATACTCAAATCTTTCACCTTTTGTTTTGGCTGAAACAAGACACTACCTACTCTATGCTTTATACAATGCAATTTGTTTGTCCGATTTTGAACACACTTCTCGGAGTTCATACCATTTCTGTATACAGATCTATTACATTTTTGTATAACAGGAACAAGATAGCGCAGATTTTCGCAGAAACACCAGCAAAAAACTTTGCGCGTACCTATTACCAGACAATGGCCCTAATTAGAGGCTCATAAAATCCTTTCAATTTTCATTATCATTACTGGCGCCGTGTGATCGGATGTGGTAAAAACCCAGCGAGTGACAAGAAGCAGTACCTGTGATCGCATCCGTCCGAATGCCCTCTACATTTCAACAACTAGCTACATATTATTATTATTGAAAAAAAAAAATAATAATATTGCATACATTTTCTTTTATTTACAAATGGTAAAATAGATAAAGTTGAGAAAAGCAATAACCATTTATTTGATCAAAAGTGCGCTGGTAGAAAAATATCCCCTTAAGGGAAATTGTTCTGCGCTTCCACAACTGCGTTTAGTTAACTGGCAGATTATTTTGAACTGTGAAACTGAACGAGTTAAACCAAAAGTTTAAACTCTCGGTCAGGTTTAGTTAAACTTCAGTTTAAACTCTGACTGTGCAACTGGCCATTAGAGTCGTAAACGACAACGACAATAGGGGTGAATGTTTTTTTGCAACAAAATTTGTTTATTGGTAAAGGCATTTTGAAAAGCGTAATGTCTTTAGAGGCCAGAATAAAGTTCATTGTTGGTAAGGCCCATTGTTTAAATATAGTTTCAAATACACCATCAAAAAATAATAATCTATTTTTGCTGAACGATGCGCAAGTTCAGCTCAACTTTAGTTTAAACTTCCAGAAACTAGGGTGAAAAGGTGTGACAAAAAATGTATTTAACGATTGAGCTATATCTTGCATATATGTATTTTTGTTTTGCTAGCTCTTTTGTGGAAACGTTCGGTATTGTGTGCTCGATTTTTTTATTAGCTCTTACTATCTGTGGTATTCGGCCCTAGCGAGGTATCCGTCGGAACGGAGAATTCTCCGCAACGCATACTCCGTCGGAGACTCAACTTACAGACGAGGTATCCGACTTCGGAAAGAATAATTAAAATGCCACAACGCATTGATTTGGCATGATGTTGTTTCGTGATATATAGGGGTTATCCTATATAGTGCTTATTTTTTCGTTTGTTTTTGCTCTGAAAACACAAATTTAAGCAACAAATACAACCAACTACTTTGCTAAAATGTCTTTTTCTTTATTGATTTCATTTATCAACAATTCACTGCAAATCGTAAACAAATTCGGCAACCAATTCCTGTCGGAGCATATCGGAAGAAAATTCGTATGAAGCAGTCAAAAATATCAATAAAAACGCAATTGATCGCACTGAAACGCAATACGCCTGTGTGCGTGAAGAGTACCTCGAAGCAAAAATCCTCCGATTCGTATGAAATCGGAGAATTGAATGTTCCGACGGATATCTCGCTAGGGCCGATTAATTCTGTAGATCCCTTCCATTTGTCCCACAGTTAAAAACTCACACAAACGAGTGATTTGGAAACTAGGGTCCTATACGGATTTGTTCCGCCAACATTTTATTAATATCTATATGTATAGTTAAACAGTATGTAAATACAAATACATAATGTATATCAATGCTATTAAACCATTCATTTCTTCTTTTCAGCTCTACTTCATTTAGGCATCAAGGAAATGTGCCCCAAACTAAGTTAAACGGGGAAGTGGCTAATGTAGCCAAAAATCCTTCACAGAGAATTGTGAGATCTTATGCTACTCAATGCTACGTAGAATACAATCCACAACAGGTATGAACAAATATATTAAAGATTTTGATTTTTTACTTCAATCGTGATTATACAACACATATATGAAAATCAATAGGCATGACGTAGCTAGTGCTAAAGCTTTATTATTAATAATAATAATAATAATAATAAATAATAAAAATACAAAATCACAGGTAATAGTGAAGATACTTTGATGATAAAGTGAAATTTTGTATACAACATTTCACTTTTATCGCTATTGAAATTTAAACAATGTGAAATTGATAGGTTCCACAAATAAATATTATGGATTTGCAACTGATTTCAAACCGGTCATTTCATTCAGTGTGAAACAGCGGCAGCACATGTCATTAAAAATATACAGTGACGGCAAAAACATTCCGGATTTTTTCTTGATATATGTAATATTTTTCTTAACATCAAGGAGAAATCCTTTAACTTAATACAATTAATAATTTTAAGAATTCCATTAGAAACCTTTATAGTTACCTTTAAAATATAATACCTAATATAAGGAAAATATTATAGAAAAAATCCAGGATTTTTTTGCCGTCACTGTAGGTGAATGAAATTGAATGGCTGCGGGACGTAATGTTACTATAGCTAGCACACGGTTTGCTCACCTCAATATCCACAAAGGAACATTGCGGTCCCCAAATCATCAAACCGTCAATCAAATTGATCACGTTACGATCGACGTAAGGAACTCATCCAGTATTCTAGATGACCGAACTTTCCAAGCGGCCAACATAGACTCGGACAACTACCTTGTTGTAGCCAAGGTACGAATGCGCATATTGCAGACGCCACACCACAACACCGAGGAAATACTGTGAGGAGATGCAACGTTGAACTGCAACAATCGTAACAAACCGCCATAACCTTTGCCGATTGCGTCTCCCTCAACCTCTCGAGAAGTCCTATGCAGCCAGCATCAAGTGCTGAAGACTAGTGGCATCGATGCCAAGAATCTAACAGTCCAGGAAACCCCTGGGCCTATAACACAGAACAGCAAGTCAACAGGCACTTGTAGAATTATGATTGTTTGATAAGTGTAGATTAAAGGCGTAACACAACAAAAACAGTAACAATTGTTAAAACCCGAAAATTTCCCTCTATTTTTTCAATTAGTATAACAAGTCAGTCAGTATTGCTGTCCCCCTCGACAGTCGAAGCTACGCCGAAGTTGGTTAGTTGAAGTCAGAAAAAGAAAGAAGCGAATGCGCTGCAATTACATATATATTTTTTTGCAAATGGATTTAAAATATATAAATAATTTCTTAACACGTCATTGTATAGAGAGTAAAGTAAAAATCAATGTTCACTGTATGAATCTTAGTATTCCTTTACTCATTCTTTAATAAAATAAATAAAAAGAATATGAAAAAAAATACTGATTACAGAATAATTACAGCCTTATTCATTAGATTCATTTATAGCCGGTTTTACAGTGCAAGTTTAAACTCAGTTTAACTAGATTTCAAGTTTAAACCGACGCGACGTTTAACATGAAAAGGTGTATTACAGTGCTAGTTTAAACTTAATCGAGAGTTTAAACCGATTTTAACTTAACCGGACATGGATGGGGGTTTAAACTCAGTTTATTTTCCGGAATTCCATAGTACGATCTCCCTCCCTGTTTATATGACAAAGCAACATTGCATCATTGTTGTTTTTAAGCAACCAATTACTTCGCAAGTGCAAGCCCTTATCCTTGATTGTACTCCACTGTTTCTAGAAATGCTTGTATACCGTCTAATACGATAGAGGGGTGTAGCAAAACCGATTCCAGCCGGTACTCGTCAACTTTCAAGTGTAATCAAAAATTACAACACAAAATGCACCATTTCCATTTCACAAGTGCAACGACTTATGTCACTTTATTAGCAGGCATCGGAAACCGTCGCAAACAATATTGGCTTAACTATAAATATTATATTAAGTCGGATAAAGGCTCCCATTCTGTATGTAAGTATGTAAGTCCTACGAACCAGGTAGAAGGAGACCTCCGACTGCTTGGAGTGCGAAATTGGAGAAGGCAGGCTAGAGATCAAGCCGGCTAGAGGGGCACAATATGTAAGGCCCAGGACCACCACGCTTTGTAGCGCCATTAAAAACTTTCAAATTTCCAAACTGACACAATAAATAAAATATAAAACTGATGGAAATTTCAAATACACATGAGTTCTACGTACAAAAAGACGAGAAAAGTTAAACCGAAGTTTAACTAAACGTTCGTTCAAATTTCACTGTAATACACTCACGGTTTAAGTGCTTCGTTTAAAATTGCCTGCGAGTTTAACTAAACCTGAGTTTAAACTTGCACTGTAAAACCGGCTATTAATCTGCTAATTATCAGTGTCCCAGCTAATTCAATATAGTGTGAATATTTGGTCGGTTGTGGACTTACCGGGCCTAAAACCACACTGATAGGGTCCAATCAGTTCGTTGACAAATGGTTTCAGACGTTCACACAGTACGGCAGACGGGATCTTGTAAGCGATGTTAAGGAGACTGATGCCTCTATAGTTGGCGCTGTTTAGAGGGTCTCCTTTCTTATGGATCGGGCAAACAGTGCTGAGGCTCCATTCATCAGGCATACTTTCCTCTGACCAAATTTTAGAAACGAGATGGTGTATGCTCTCTTTCTCTACCAAGTCATCTCCCGCTGCCTTAAAAAGCTCGGCAGATAAACCGTCCGGTCCTGCAGCTTTGTTTGGATATTGCTATCCTTACCCCATTTTGGTCAGGTGGACGGAAGTCTTGGCACTTGATGAAGGCTGCACAGGACTTCTCGAGAGGTTAAGGGAGACGCGATCGGCAAAAGTTCTGGCGGTTTGTTGCGTTTGTAGCCGTTTAACGTTGAATATCCTCACAGTATTTCCTCGTTGTTGTGGTGTCTGGGATATCCGCATACGTACCTTGGCTACAACAAGGTAGTGATCCGAGTCTATGTTGGCTGCTCGGAAAGTTCGGACATCTAGAATACTGGAGGAGTGCCTTGCGTCGATCGCAACATGGTCAATTTGTTTGACGGTTTGTTGATCTGGTGACCGCCATGTCCCTTTGTGAATGTTGAGGTGAGGAAACCGTGTGCTAGCTATAGTAACATTACGTCCCGCAGCAAAGTCAATTAGCCTAAGTCCGTTTCCAGACGTGGTGTCGTGTAGGCTGTGCTTTCCGATTGTGTTACCAAAGATGTCCTCCTTTCCTATTTTGGCGTTAAAATCACCTAAGACGATTTTAACGTCGTACTTAGGACATTGCTTATATGTTTTGTCGAGGAGCTCATAGAAACATTCTTTGGTAGCATCGTCTTTATCTTCTGTGGGGGCGTGAGCGCATATCAGGCTGTTGTTGTCGAATTTAGCCTTGATGCGGATAGTTGTAAGGCACTCACTAACGTGTCGAAAGCTCAAGACTTCTTGCCTAAGTCTGCCGTTTACAACAAATCCGCCTCCAAATAGACGCTGCTTCTGTTCTCTGTAGCAATCACCGTAGTAGATGTCACAGGTTTTCATCCTTCTTTTGCCAGGCCCATCCCACCGCACCTCCTGGATGGCGGTGATATCTGCATTGTAGCAGTCTAGGGCCTCCTCTAATTGTTCAGCTGCACGTGAGTTCAGGGTTAGAACATTCCACGTGCAGATCCAAAAGTCATTGTCCTTTTTTCGTTTTGCAGGGTCGTCAACAGTAAATCCATCCGTAAAAGCCTAGGATTTTGGTTGCTTCGTAACAATTGTTTTTTCCGTGGTTGGGTAGTTAGCCCCACGCACAACCCCCAACCTGGAGGACCAGGCCCTAAAATGACCCTAGGACAGCGGGTCGGATACTCCGTTGTCAGTAACCCACTTCGGGGATATGAGTGCTGCCGTTGGCCCATAAAGGGTTCATCCGCCACCATCTCTATTTCAGCACCCTGACTAGTGCTGAAAATCCTTACGGACCTTTGCTCCAAATATGTCAGAGTAGCTCACGCAAGGTATCTGCCATCTCGACTGTTGACAACACCGTTGATTCAATCATGTGTCCTCTTTCTGAGGGGCTCATGTAAGACCTCTGAGAGTCGTTCAGTCAGTCATTCCGACAGAGCATTATAGTGTTGCTATTTTCTTCGTGTTCAACACTCGCGCTTATAAGTTTAGCAAGTCAAGCCCAGGTGGGCGAGACCAGTACCCGCTGGTTACCACGCGGAGGTAAAATAAGCACAATTGATGTGTATGAAAAAGTTGCAACAGCTGGGCACCGCCAAGTTGATGCCAATCAGCGCCTACCCGATTCATACACACCCAACCACCTCCCATTTACATACATACTTATTAAATCCCTCGTTAAAATCCCCTGTTCCACAGTTTAAAATCTATCCGTTTTTTTAACGCGTCGTTTTGGCAGTAAAATTAAGCAAACAACATAATATAAACTTTGCATATACAAATTTGGAATTTGGTATTGCTTAACTGAAAAGACTCAACTCTCTGAACTCACACATTCCACAAACTATGACACATGGGATTTGACATTTGAGTCAACGAATTTATATTTGGTCTGGTGTTTTGTTTGTGACTTGGTTAATTATTTAATAAAACAAATCAAAAATGAATAGTGTGACATGTTTTTTGAAAGCAGTGATGTAGAAGAAAACCAGAAAAAAGTGCTGGTAAAGTTAAGGAAGGAAATTCGAACCAAATCCAATCCATTGGATTTGCCCGACATTAAGTGGGTGGTAGAAATAATTTAAATTGCATACATTGTGTTAATAACAATTATTTTCAGATTTTAAATGTATTTAAGACTAGACGAAGTCGAAGGTGGTCCAAGATAATTCAGAGATAACATCACTTTTTGTTAGGCCCTTTATGAACGATTTGGCCAACGGAATATTTTCCTCCATTTCGTTCACTAAATGTAGAAATTGCCTTTTATTTGTTATCTCCATTCTGCAAAATAACTATAATTGTCTTTTTGTTAACTAAAAATTAAGTACACATACTTTTTTTTAACACATTATCACACAGTCGTCCGCAAAATAGTCGACTACAGAAATGTATCATTTCCACGACAAACGTCGTCACAAAACGCCTCACGCAAAACCGACGATCGTCGTCGAAAAATACAATCCACATTTTTTGACATTTCAGACGCCATTTGTCGATCGTCGCCGCGACAAACGTCGTATATTTAGTCGCCAATACCAAACAGTCGTGTCGTTTTTTTTTAGAGTCGTACACGACAACGACAATAGGGGTGCGTTTTTTCCATAGAGATCACTGTACCCGCCCGGCTTTTCCTGTGCACAGATGTTCTTTCGTAAAATGCGAAAAATGAGAATAAATCGATGTGCTGGAACTTTCTTTCTGCCTAAACCTGAAATACAGCAATACGAACAAAACCAACCAAGATTTTGACCAATCTTCACAAGAGCACAAAACGGCCAATACGAGATATAAGATTTTGAATGTTTTTTTTGTGCCACGCCCCTTTGTCCAACTTTGACCAATCTTTACAGGAGCACTCTACGGCCAATACCTAAGATTATCTGTAAGTTTGAGGTCAATCGATTCGGTGGTTTTCGAGATATAAGATTTTGAATATTTTTTTTTGTATGGGAGGTGCCGCGCCCCTTTGTCCAATTTTGAATTTGTTTAGCCTATTGGCCGACCACCGTAATTACCGACATTTAAAAAAAAAATCAACTAAATTGGTTGAAAATTCCGGGCGACAGAGGGAAACATACAGTTTTTTCCACTTTGTTTTATATGTCAGAGTGTGTCGCTACGTTAGGGGTAGTTGCACAGTGTGTGTTGTGCTCCAACAATCTGGTTTGCAATGGTTTTGCATTTCTTTGTGATAAACTGGTTTGGTTGGGATGCATCTGCTATGGTTTTGTATCCTTTTGTGATCACGTGGATATGGTTTGCAATGGTTTTGCATTCCTTTTGTGATCAACTGGTTTTGTATTGTAGAGGGGAAATATTGGAGTCCCTCTCAATAGGTAGATCTGCCAGTGCTTGGAAACTTGATTCAGTCGATAAGTAAGAAGCCAATCGGGAGGTCGCCGCAGAATTACTACTTTATCGATTGCTAGATATTATCAGAAGTGGGATCGCCCACAAAGTCCTAGTAAAAATAAATTTATTTGTTTTCTTTCTTTTCGCAAACGAGTGGTTTTCGTGAGTTGATAACAGTGATAGGACTTCTACCACTTAAGTGGTATTTCTACCACTTTTTGCTCAACCTGAAATTCTACCACCCTCAAATCCAAATCTACCACTTTTTCAGATGGGGAAAAAATGGAACAATGGAAACGCATATAATAACAAATACCCACGCACTATAAGACTTATTTTCCATCATCCACATAATAGAAACCGACTGGTTGAATAATTTTAAACTTTTGTGCACTGGAAAGTTGGTATACTGGTATTGACCTTTGGAAAAAAATGCTGATGCTTTGTGAGGTGACGTTTATAGAGCTCAAGAAAATTTGTTCTGAATGTTTGCAAAAAATGATTCATCATATTTTGAGTAATGATAGCATGTTTTAAAAATCTACCACTTTCTACCACTTTTTGGTTTCCCAAAATACCACCTTTGGCTACCCTCAAGTCCCAACACTGGTTGATAACAAAAAATATTACGCTTTGTGTTCTGTGTAGCCCCCGCAATATAGCATTGTGGAATGTCGACGTGGTGTGAGGTGTGAGGAGAAGGCAATGTGAGCTGCACCTCGTAGAGAAGAAGCCCATCCCCATTCACACCGTGCACGCGTACTGTATTGGCAGTGGCCCCTTTTATGAGGACAACTGTCATCAATTAGGTATTTATCATTGACGGTCGACTTATTCACAAAATTTGTTTTGTAGTTTCCCTGTAAAACTTTGAGGGGGGGTCCAGCATTATCATGATTTCGTTGTTGTTGTAACGGCTTCACTCGTCATTCGTCCATTCGTCTCTAGTTCTAGGTCCGAGAAAATGCGCCACTTCAGTTGGGTGGGTCAATAGGATTTCTAAGGTTAATCGTTAAGTTGGATTCGCTGGGCAGTTAAAAATGCCTTGTGTGGGCCTACGTTGCAGTCGGAGCATCTGTTCTCAGTGTTGAGGTCTAAGCGAGATATGTTGCTATTTAATATATGGCACCAGTCCCAGCTAGTGTTGTTCTAGTTGTGCGTGGAAGTAGGTAGTTTTTCCTCGGTGACAATTGGTGGCGGTCTGCCGCCGAGCGATCGCGGTAGCTACGGAGATCTGATGGATGTCAGCAATGTAAATCAAATTGCTGAATGGGAAACACTTCGGGGGAAATATTAATCGCGATAGCGGTGATAGGCTTTTACATTATTTGCATTGATTTAATTCAAATTTTCCACGGTTTATATTGATCGTATGCAAAACTTCGGTTTACTGGCCCTTTAGAGGATATTTGATTCAAATACCAAGGTTTATGGAAGCTTTTATTTTTCCTACTTCAATTAAATAACTTCGGCAATTCTTATAGTAGTCTTGTTAAACACGAATATCTCACCCATCTGTGCAGCTTTTTAAAATTTTTTTAAATGCCTAAAGAAGCTATTACTGAAAAAAATATCTTGAAAAATATCTAACATCCATAAATAAGCCTTGTAACAACACTTTAAAGTTATAGCTTATTACATTTAAACAATTGGAACTTTTACAATTAAATTGTTAGTTGGGGTCTATTTACTATCACTGTGAACGTCACTTAAAACATGGTAGATGTTACTGAGATCCTGTCCAATGTGACGGTATTAATATTTGCTTCCATATACAAAGCACTTTGCTTTTATTACACCTTGTGCTGACACACGACATTTTTCAACGAACAAATTGGGATCTATTTCGAAATGAAATCTTTTTGTAAATACTTTTTTAGTTCCTAAATTCTCATTGTCACTGTTCGATTCGGAACCAAGAAAACTATTCTTAAAATCAACAACTGTTTTGCTACAGAGAAGGACGAGAGCAGCTCGTGAGCTCTACGAGCAAAAAAGGAGGGAAGAGCACCGGCTTCTCCGGAGGAAAAAGAAAACATGAGAAGCGCAATTTCGAGGAACAATGTTGGGATGTTTTACCAAAAGGTAAAAATAACGTGTCATGGGAATAAGAGCCGAACAGAGGCCTTTAGAGACGAACAAGGAAATCTTGTGGTAGAGTCACAGTCGGTGCATGAGGACAGGCAGAATGAACCATTTACCCTAGACGATGAAAGCCAAGACTTCCGTCCGCCTGACCAAAATGAAGTGAGGATAGCAATATCTAAGCTGTAGTCCAACAAAGCTGCTAGACCGGACGGTTTATCAGCCGCGCTTTTCTATGCGCGGGATGACTTGGTAGCATGCACCAACTCGTATCCAAGATTTGGTCAGAGGAAAGTATGCCTGATGAATGGAACCTCAGCATCGTTTGCCTGATCCACAAGAAAGGAATCCCTCTAAACTGCGCCAACTATAGAGGCATCAGTCTCCTTAACATCGCCTATAAGATCATATCTCCTGTACTCTGTGAACGCATGAAACCATTCGTCAACAAACTGATTGCTAATCAGTGTGGTAAGTCCATAACCAACCAAATATTCACACTACGACAGATCCTGGAGAAAACCCAATAAGTGCAAATCGATACTCACCATCTATTGATGATAACATTTATAGAGACGAGCTATAAAGAGCCATGTCTAGTGTTGGCATCCCTGTCAAACTTGTCATATTTTGCAGAATGACGATTGAGAACGCCAGTTGCTCCATAATTTTCGGAAACAATCTCACCGAGACCTTTGTCAAAAAAAAGATTTTGACAAGTTGATGCGCTTTCATGCGACTTTTTCAACACCAGACTTGGAAAATTGTGCGAAACTCGCAAGCCAACACCCGGGGCACAATTTTCCAAAAGTCTATGCAACTATGTACTTGCATACGCCGATGATAGTGACATAATTGGCAGAACGCAGCGAGCTGCATTTGCAAGTATTACCACAGACGCGGCAAAAATGGGTTTAGTGGTGAATGTGGGCAAAACAAAATACATGCTATCAACAAGAACGGACACACAACATCCACGAATCGGTCGCGATAGACAGCTATAACTTTTAGGTGGTTAGGTACTTTTTGTACCTAGGCAACACAACAAATCAAGCGAAGAGTTACACTTGTCAACCGCTGTTTCTTTGGCCTAAGAAGGCCTTGTCAAGAAACACTAAGGAGACTATTTAAGACCCTCATCATCCCAGTCCTGCTCTTTGGCGCAGAAGCATGGACGTTAACAAAGGCGAATGATGTGGCCGGGACATTTTACTGGGTGCACCTTTGGCGCAGCCTATAACGCTGGGAATATGAAACTTGCCCAAGAAGTGTCTTTTCAATTTGCTTCGGACTTCACCATTCTTCATGGAATCCATATTGGGAAACATTTTTTTTCCAAAATTTAAGAACTGCCCAAAGTAAGAAATAAGAAATTTTAACTCTCATTGGCAATAATATTGTTACTCAGCATAGATAGTTTTGTTTTTCAATTAATTTGCGACACCACCACATTAACTTAACAATCATTATTAAATTAATTACGTAGGTAAATGAGACAAAATTACAAAAAAAAATTTATCAAAATTAAAAAATTGTATGCAACGCAACGTCTCAATTGAAAGATATCGGAGGTTTTTAATTTCACAGAAAGTGGATTCAGAAATGTTTCTTATTAGTAACTCGGTCGAAAGCGAATTCACTTGATTTATAATTTCCATTTCATTTCACTCGAATTCAGAATATCTGTAAGTTACCCATCTTTATGTTAGAGTTGCGCGAACTCCACCTACTGCAAAAATATTGTCTTATGGTTGATATTAGATTACATCTGTTCAATAGGCTTCCTCTAATGTCATCGGCGCCTGTCTCTGGAATTATTAGCATTTCCCCGATCATATAATGTCCAGGGGTTAGAAAAAGAAAGTCGCTTACATTAGGATATGTCGAGCTGAGAGGTCTTGAATTGACACAAGCTCTATTTTTGCCAAACATTTTGAGAATTCTTCAAATGTCGATTGATGTTCAGCTACTGTGCGTGCCAAATGGTCCAATGCATCATTTTCGAGGTATTTGGGCAGCGATCAGACGGCTTGTAACATCAAATTTTAATGTAGGTACAGTTTCTTGCAGTAGCCACTACGAGACACGAAACCCTTGAATAAAGCTATAATCGTAGTTGATGCCAAGTCGCTGGCAAGTTCTAAATGCATAGCAACATATGCCATGAAATAAAAGTATAAACGTATCCATTTACGGCCTTTGAGCCTCGTAGATATGCGAAGTAGTACAGGACACGCAAAGTCCATACGACTGCGTTGAATAAAATGCTACCACACGAATTATTGGTTAAAAACAAGAGACGTCAACGCAAACGGGACCGAAAATCACTCGAAAAATGTTTGCGTTCGAAGCGACCAAGGAGATTTTCATCCGCCTTTGATAAAGCAGGACTGGGATGATGAGGGTCTTATATAGAGTGTACTTGGTGTTTCTCGACAAGGCCTTACTAATCAATTGCCTTCTTAGGCCGAATTAACAGTGGTTGGCAAGTGTAATTCTTCGCTTGATTTCTTAAGTGATGTCATTTTCAGATTTAATAGCGGAGCCAAGGTTGACAAAGTCCCGAACTACCTCAAAGTTATAGCTGTACATCGTGACGTTCTGACCGATTCGACGATGTTGTGTGTCCCTTCTTGTTGACAGCATATGTTTTGTTTTGCCCTCATTCACCACTAAACCCATTATTGCCGCCTCGGTACTGATACTTGCAAACGCACCAGTGACAGATCGCTGTGTTCTGCCAATGATATCGATGTCGTCAGCGTATGCAAGTAGTTGCACAGACTTTTGTAAAATTGTGCCACTGGTGTTGGCTTGCGAGTTTCGCACAATTTTCTTAAGAATGAAATGAAAAAGTATCATGACAGCCTTGTCTAAATCCAAAGGTCTTGGTGAGATTGTTTGGAGCAGCGAGCGTTCTCCTTCGTCATTCTGACAAGTTTGGCAGGGATGCCAAAACTAGACATGGCTCTGTATAGCTCGTCTCTATAAATGCTGTCATATGCGGCTTTAAAATCGATAAATAGATGGTGAGTATCGATTTGGACTTCTTGGGTTTTCTCCAGGATCTGCCGTAGTGTGAATATTTAGTCGGTTGTGGACTTACCGGGCCTAAAACCGCACTGATAGGCCCATTTCACACATACCCGGTAGCCGGCTAACCGGTACCGGCTAACCGGTACCAGCTACCCGGTCGTTAGGAATACATTCTTGTGGACGGTTTCGATTTGCAGGTGTGAACGCGCCCATAAGAATGTATTCCCACCGACCGGGTAGCCGGTACCGGTTATCCGGCTGCCGGGTATGTGTGAAATGGACCATAGGGTCGGGTCCAATCAGTTCGTTGACAAATGGTTTCAGACGTTCACACAGTACGGCAGACTTAATATTGTAAGCGATGTTAATGAGACTGATGCCTCTATAGTTGGCGCAGTTTAGAGGGTCTCCTTTCTTGTGTATCGGTCAAACAATGCTGAGACCCCATTCTTCAGACATACTTTCCTTTGACGCTGACCAAATCTCCCGCGCGCTGCCTTGAAAAGCTCGGCAGTTAAGCCGTCCCGTCCAGCAGCCTTGTTGGACTTCAGTTTGGATATTGCTATTCTCACTTCCTTATGGTCAGGTGGACGGAAATCTTGGTTTTCATAGCCCAAGTTAAATGATTCATTCTGCCTGACTGCGGAATTTGTGTCATCTTCGCCGTTTAACAGTCTGCAGAAATGGTTTTTCCATGTCCTTAGCACCGACTGGGACTCCACTACAAGGTTTCCTTGTTCGTCTCTACAGGTCTCTGCTCGGGTTTTCTTGCCATGACACGTTCTTTTTACCTTTTGGTAAAACTTCCGAACATTGCTCCTGGAGTAACACCTCTCTATTTCCTCGATCGCCCGCTTCTCATGCTCTTTTTTTCGGAGAAGCCGGTGTTCTTCCCTCCTCTTTTGGTCGTAGATCTCGCGAGCTGCTCTCGTCCTTCTCTGCAGCGCCGCTTTGTAACCGAGTTGTTTTGCTGCATGTGCTTGCCGGCGGTCTTCATCAAACCAACGGTTTCGTGGTGGTGGTCGGGTGAAACCTAGCACATCAGTTGCGGCGTTTCTGATGGCTTCTTGGCATCGATGCCACTGGTCTTCAGCACTTGATGCTGGCTCTACAGGACTTCTCGAGAGGTTGAGGGATACGCGATCGGCAAAAGTTCTGGCGGTTTGTAGCCGTTCAACGTTAAATCTGCTCACAGTATTTTCTCGTTGTTGTGGTATCTGGGATATCCGCATCCGTACCATCCGTAGTATCTATTGAAACGCACTATTTGGGTGGTATACAAAGTGTCTTTATTAGGCGATGATCTGACTGCAACAGAGCTTCAGTGCTCATACATAATACATAGTAGTAGTCGCATAATATGTATATACATAGCACACTCTCATATTACATCTCCCCTTTCTTAAAAGTACCAACTCAAATAACTAAACCCAAATTCAAATTCAGACTCTTTACAATTCACTCTATTACTTAATTCTATATTGTTCTATATATTCTATAATCACAATTCATAATTCATGATGTCCATTTAAGATTAAAAAAAACGCTGGTTTCTTTATTAACTGTCCATACCGAGTACGGTAGTGATCCTGCTGTTGAACTGTTTGCGGTGACGGTGAATGGTGCCCTGTTTTGTTGTTTGCACTTAGTACATCTTGCTGTTCTGCTGCTCACTATCTACCCCCTTGAACCTTGATTCATTGCATGATATTCGCACATGCTCGGTGTTTTTCCCAATGATGGTATTGTTTTCTGTTCGTTGAGCATATGACCTTGGGGTATCACTTTTTGCCTCTACCCTAGCAAGTTCCCACAACGCACCTTTTTTGAAAACTACATTTTCTCCTGGACTTAGATTTATTTCTTTTCGTCTCGCATGCCTGTCGCAAAACTCTTTTTGTTTTATCTTTATCCGTTCCATCCTAGCTAAATCTTTTCCATCTACTACCCTCGGTTGCGAATGATTTTTATCAATTGGTAGCTTAGTGCGCAATACTCTGCTCATCAGCAATTGAGATGGGCTTGAGGTGCGCAAGTTTTGTGCTTCGATATTCCAAGAGAGTAAGATTAAGGTCTCCGCAACTAGCAACACCTTTTTTCATTATTGATTTGGTTATGTGTACGGCTTTCTCCGCCATACCATTCGACTTTGGATAGAATGGACTCGAATAGGTAAACTTGAAATCCCAATTCCTCGCGAATTGACAACACTCAAACGAGTTGAATGGCTGATTGTCGCAAACTACCTCCTTTGGAATTCCGTGTACTGTGAACGTTTCTTTCATTGCCTGAATTACTCCACTAGCTGACTTTCGCACCAGTTCCTTCAGATCAAACCACTTGGAAAAATAGTCTACTATGATCAGAAAATTCCTAGCTTTGAACTGCAAAATGTCACACCCGACTTTTGGATATGGTAAGTCTGGTATGCGTATGTTATGTGGGATTAACTTGTGCGGTGGGTTTGTCGCTCTTAATCTACCTATTCTGTTTTCAATATCGCTACTCATATAGGGCCAGTAAAATATGGTTTTTGGTCGATGCTCATGCAATGCGTTTAATGCATGATCTATGAGTGCACTTGGCACAAAAACTCTATCTTCAAAGAAAACTAACCCATTTATTTCATTTCATAAATTTTATTTTTTATATTCCAGAAAAATTTTAACTGATCTGGTACTTTGCTCTTACTTATGGGCCAACCTTCTCTGCAATATTGTACAAGCATCCTCAACGTGCTATCCTCTTTATACTTTTACTTGTACAATTATTTAGTGTTGTCTCCTAAGCTAACTGCATGTATGTACTCTGTCCCAATTTCAACTAAACTTATCTCCTTATCCACCCCTAAACTCCTGGACATTACTAGCTTTATCCTCATTCTTTGCAGTATTGTCGAATAATTTGTTCCGAGCGCCTTCTTTGCTATCGCAACCAGTGGTTTATGTTCGGTATAGACCACCGCTGGCCGACCATTGATAAATTCGTGAAACTTTTTACATGCAAACACGATCCCTAACATCTCCTTTTCAATTTGAGCGTATCGTGTTAAACTCTTCGACGCAAAACAAATACGTTTCCCTTTCTGTAGCAAACAACAGCCCAGGCCGTCCTTCGAAGCATCTGCTTGTATCACGGTAGGCAATCGCGGATCGAACGTGTGTAGTGTTGTTGCTTTTTCAATAGCTAGTTTAACTTGGCTTAGCACTCTTGCGTAGTAGTATCATTCCATACAAAAATTTAATTTTTGGTTGGAGCTCTTTTTGGTTGCTTGGATCTTTCAATAGCTAGTTTAACTTGGCTTAACACTCTTGCGTAGTAGTCATTCCATACAAAAATTTAATTTTTGGTTGGAGCTCTTTTTGGTTGCTTGGATCTTTAATGCCCTTAATGGCTTCTACCCTAACAGTATCTGGAGTCGTACCTTCCGCCGAAAATGTGTCCTAAGTACCTGAGCTTCTCGACTCTATACTGCACTTTCTTGGGGTTAAATTGTATCTTCAACTCCTTCGCTCTACTCAGTACCCTACTCAGATTTGCATCATGCTCCTCTTTGTTCCTTCCTCCTACAATTAAATCATCTACGAAGATGAACGTTCCCTCTAACTGTCCAAAATACTTGTAGTTTACCTTCTAAGCTTATAGCATCCATTAAATGGCGTACTAAATACCGCGAGCATCTGTGACTCCTCATCCAAGGGTAGCTGCCAGAACCCTTATTTGAAATTTAGGACCACCACAATTGTCATCTTGTAATTATTTCCTTTGTGCCTCACGACACACTTCGTTGCCCCTGCCACTCCCAACCTGAACCCACCGTATGCCTCTAATTTCTCCGAATATTTTTTCAAACTGCACCGCGGAGTAATATTATCAAAAATTCCTTTCGGAATAATATTCACTTGGGAACCCGTGTCTAATTTAAACTTAATCTTCGTGTTTCCTACCAACAAGCATTCAGTCCAGCAACTGTTTTTTTCGGTTTCTTTATTCACCGAATCAATAAATAGCTCCTCTTCACCGTCATCACTATAAACAATTTCCTGTCTAACAGCAACATCACTCACCTGCTTTCGCATGCGGCATAAAATAGCAAAATGATTATTTTTCCCACACACATCACACCTTTTTCCGTACGCTGGACAATTTCGCTTTCCATGTGAATAGTTGCAGAACTTGCATTTAGATGTGTTGCCCTGAGACTGACTCTCTTCTTGGACCCTTTTCTCAAACTGATGTGCATTATTATCTTTACATCTGAAATTTGAAACTGTTTTTATTATTTTTTTTAATATCTGTCCTAAATTTACTTCACGAATTTTTATTTATTGCGTCTATTGTCGCTTGTATGTTGTGATCCGCTATTCCAATTACGATTCTATCTAGCAACATCAATTTCTTTTGGTCGCCGAAACTACAGTTCTCCACTAATGTTGCTATCTCCTTCAGGAAGTGGTCGAACGGTTCGCCTTCTTTTTGGTTGCGTATATAGAACCTGTACCGTTCATATACCACATTCGTTCGAGGATTACAGTATTCCTCAAATTTATTCTTCACTTCTACAATTTTCTTTTGAGCTTCTTCACTAAGCCCAAACGTCTGGAACAGCTCTATCGCTTCAGTTCCCGCGCAACTTAGGAACCTCGCCACCTGTGTTTGCTCATCCTCTCTATTCGTCTTTGTGGCCGTCGAATATATCTCAAAGTGCGTTTTGAATCTTTTCCAATTTTCTTTCAGATTCCCGTCTAAATTAAGTTGCTCCGGCTTCGGAAAATCAATTTCAGCTTCCTCACTGTTCTGTCGTCCACTCTCGCTCTGGCTCTTCTTCTTTCCCAGATCTTTCTTCACTCATTAGTTTCACACCACTTTTTCTTATTCGATTTTTATTTATTTCTTTCCCGTATAACTTTTCTTTTGCCAATTATACAGGTACCGGCTGCGCCATGTGGTATCTATTGAAACGCACTATTTGGGTCGTATACAAAGTGCCTTTATTAGGCGAAGGTCTGACTGCTGAGCTTCAGTGCTCAGTTCGCATGATATGTATATACATAGCGGGAGAGAGATACTGCACACCCTCATATTACACCTTGTCTACAACAAGGTAGTGGTCCGAGTCTATATTGATCGCTCGGAAAGTTCGGACTTCTAGATTAATGGAGGAGTGCCTTGCGTCGATCGCAATATGGTCACTTTGATTGACGGTTTGTTGATCTGGTGACCACCATGTTCCTTTGTGAATATGGATGTAGTAGATGTCACAGTTGATCATCCTTCTTTTGCCGGGCTCATCCCACCGCACTTCCTGAATGGCGGTGATATCTGCATTGTAGCAGTCTATGGGCCTTCGCTAATTGTTCGGCTGCACGCGGTCTGTTCAGAGTTCGAACATTCCACGTGCAGATCCGAAAGTGGTTGTCCTTTTTTCGTTTTGCAGAGTCGTCAACAGTAAATCCATCCATATCCGAGGCTTTTGGTTGCTTCGTAACCGTTTCGGTTTTCCGTGGTTGGGTAGTTAACAACCCGCTCAACCCCCAACCTGGAGGACCAGGCCCTTTCTGTGACCCCTTGGACGAAAGAGGCCGGATATTCCGGAGTCAGTAACCCGCTTCGGGGATTTGAGTGCTGCCGTTGCCCCTTAAGGATAAGGGGTGGGTGTAAAAAAATAATCTCGAATTTACTTTTTATTTTCGAGATTTTTTGGAGATATAGTCTTTCGAGATTTTTGTACATTCGAAATTTTTGCATTTGAGATCAAAAAAATAACTTTTCGAGATTTTTAGCCTTCGAAATTTTTGTCATTCGAGATAACGTCATGCTCCCGTTTCGTCTCAAAAACTCGCACAAACAAGATAGTTTTAGGATACGAACTTTCTATATACATATATTATTTTATTTATGTTTTTACATAATACATAGTTACTTTAATATAATAATATAAAACTTTTATTTTATAGATGACCATCTCTAAGTCGATACTCCCTTCACATAATCAAAACTGCGCAACTGCAACAGCTAATGCTCAAGAAAGTAATAATTCTCCGCCATTACATGCAAATCATATGGGACAACAGACATCAAATATACAAGTTGGCACGCAACCACCATTACCACAAAGACAAATGCGAGGTCGAGACGACCAAATTCAAGATTTGCGAAAATTCCAACAAGATTTTCATCTATCTGGGATAAATGCTCAGACACCTCAGCACCAAATACCGTTGAACATAAATAAAAATGCAAACATCCCTACTCACCAGGTGCAGCAATCTCTGTCACCACCGCAACCTCAGCAAACTATTCAACATACTTCACCTCATAACCAAACATCTATTCATACACAAATAATGCAACAGGCACAGATTCATCACGTGAACATTAAACAGACTGAAAATTCGAATATATCTCAACCTCCAAAATCTGCTCAATTTGTTCATCCTAGCCAACCGCAAGATAAACCTATTTATCAAAATCATTCACAGCCAGTCGCAAAACAAGCATCGCCAGTAATATCTCCCGGTATTAATGATTCAGGGACCCCTTCGCAAACTAATAATAACAATACAAATAATAACAACGGTAATAATATAAACACATCGTTTAATAACAACGCGAATAAAAGCAATTCGGACTTGCTATCTGCAGAAAAGTGTACACCTAAGCCTGCGATAACAAAGAAAACGCATGTGCTAAATCCATCTGCTAAACCGTTTACGCCCAGGAGTCCAAGTACACCGAATCCTTCGAGACCACATACCCCACAAACACCTGTTCAATCAATAAGTGGAATATATTCTGCGGGATCACACGTTGGAAATAGCCAGACCTCGTTTTATTTGATGCAACCTCAACAACATACACATCCCAATGCCGTGCAACAACCAAGGCTACGAAGAGGTATGTATTTATATTTTCTAGTTGTAAACACCATTTTACTTTATTGGTGGATCATTGTTGTTCAATACTACTATTGTGGCCCAAAAGATTTCATGTGTCCATACTGTATCTGCTTCGTTATCTCTCAGGGGTGGACTCAAAGACTCGTCGGGCTGGTACATTATTCTCCATACGCTCCACATGACTCAGCCATCTCAGTCGCAGTATTTTGAGCTTTTTGACTAGGTCAACGTCGATATGTAGCCCGTAAAGTTCGTTCTTGAATCTCCTCCTCCATACTCCGTCAATACAAACTGGACCGAAAATCACTCGAAGAATATTTCTCTCAAAACGTGCCAAGAGGTTTTCATTAGCTTTCGATAAGGTACATGCTTTTGACCATAGAGCAGAACCGGGGTGAATAAGGTCTTCTACCATATTTCCTTGGTTCTGTGAGAGAGGGCTTTACTTTAAACGGAGCAGCGATATTTCTCCATCGTTATCCCGCACAGACGGACGAGTTTGGCAGGGATGCCGAAATTTAACATGGTTTTCTATAGTTTGTCCCTACATACTACCCTATCATAGGGGACCTTGATAGGGTAGTAGACATACTACCCTACCAAGTCATCTCCCGCCGATTTAAACGGCTCGACCGGCAAACCATGCTCCAGCAGCTTGTGGACTTAAGTTTGGATATCGCTATCAATACCTCATTTTAGTCGGGTGGACGGACATTTTGGCTATCATCGTCCGGAATGAAAGAATCGTTCTGCCTGACAGTAATGAATACGCTTTATACGTGGATATATACCTGTCGGTTTCACCGCACGGTAGGCATACCCACATTGAGTCCTGAGAAAGACGTGGACCCACGCCCCAGAGCAGCTAGGCAAGCCTAACTAACTCTGGTACAATTACCGAAGCTGAAATTGGAAGACAGCCTCGGTCCCCTTGGTAGGAGCGAGATCTATCAACCACCTCTTTGTTCTAATGAACACATATGGTCCCGCATTTGGGATTAAACCACAGCCCCCACGATGATCCGTCCTCATCGGAATGGGCTGCATCAGTTATGATACAGGGGCCCCCAAACCCCCGTGGTACCAGTGATATTTTAAAAGCCACTGGTAAACGCTTCCGCAACCCAAAGGTCACTTCTATTTGGAGTCACTCCCATTAGTCCGAGGTAGCAGCCTCAATATATAGCATTTACTATATATGTACATGCGTTCAAATATATACAGTAAACTGTATACGTTCTTGCGTTCAAAAGAATGTTAGGTAAAGAGTAGTTTGAATAATACTAGCGAAGCCAATTTCAACTCATACACCTTTTTTGCTCTTGCACTGTTAAATCTCGTGAAGCCACAATAGAAGCAACACTTAATTTGGGCAGTGCCCCCGTTCTGCCTGACAGCAGGATTTCAGTCGTCTTCACCGTTTAACAATCTGCATTCGAAATCCTCAACACCGACTCTGAATCTTCCACCGTATTCCCATGCTCATCTCTGCCGGCTTCTGTACGGGCCTTGTATCCTTGGGCATTCTTTTTACCCTCTGGTAGAATATCCGAACATTGCCCCTGCAATAACTTCCCTCAATACACACGACCGCTTGCTTCTCGTGCTCTTTCTTTTTTCTTATGAACAGCCGATACTCCCTTCTCAAAGCAGCTCTGGTTTTGGTTTGAAGCATAGACTGATAGGCTGTGGTCTTGGCTGCATGTGATATCTGGCACTCCTCATCGATCCAGGGGTTTCGCTGTGGTCGCTTAGTGAAACCCAACACTTCGGTGGCGGGCGCATTGGCAGTGTTGCCACTGATTCTCTGCACTTAATTCTGGAGTTGCGTTTGCTGAGAGATTAAGGGAGACGTGGTCGACAAAGGTTTTGGCGGCTTCTATCCGTACTTTGGCTACAACAAGGTAGTGGTCCGAGTTTATGTTGGCCGCTCGGAACTTTCGGAAATCCACGACACTGGAGGCTTTCCGGGCATCTACCGCAACGTTGTCAATTTGGTTAACCGTTGCTTGGTCGTGAGACCGCCATGTCCCTTTGTGTATATTGAGGTGTAGGAATCGTGTGCTGGTGATGACAATGTTTCGCCCCGTAGCAGAGTCGACAAGCCTGAATCCGTTTTCGGAGGTCGTGCAGACTTTGCTTTCCGACTATAGAGGCGAAGATGCCCTCCTTTCCGATCCTGGCATTAAAGTCGCCAGGAACAATCTTAACATTGTATTTTGGGCACTTGTCGTACGTCTTTTCGAGAAGATCGTAAACGCTTCTTTGGCTTGGCAGGGAAGTTATCCCGACGCACAACCCCCAACCTGGAGGGCCAGGTCCTTTGTTGAGGCCCTTGGACAAAAGAGCCCAGATATTTCCGTGCCAGTAACCCACTTCAGGGATGTGGACCCATAAAGGGTTCATCCGCCACCATCTCTGTTTCAGCCGCTTGACTAGTGCTGAAAATTCCTCATTGGCCACAGCTCCAAGTATTTCTCGAAGGAACTCAAATAAGGTAATTGTCATCTTGACTGTTGACGACACCGTTGATCCATTGAATTCATCCGCCGTACGTCCTCTTTCTGAGGGGCTCATGTTAAGACTTCTAAGACTCGATCAGTCAGTCTTTCCGACAGAGTCATGCCCGGATGGACAGACCAGTACCGGGTGGTTACCACGTGGAGGTAAAAAAAGCAGCTGGGTACCGCGAAGTTGATGCCTATTAGTGTCTACCATATTCATATACACCCAACCACCATCCATTGTACTACCAGGAACCAAATTCTGTAATAACCATTTTCTTGGAATTTTTCGACATTCGGAGAAAGACGAGAATGTACTCCAGCGATGAGGAGCTTACAGAGCAAAGCAAAGTATCTTCGCCCATTTTCTTGGAATTCTTCGACATTCGGAGAAAGACGAGAATGTACTCCAGCGATGAGGAGTTTACAGAGCAAAGCAAAGTATCGTCGCCCTCTCCACAAGCGCCGCAGACAGTGGTATCACTTAAGCCTAGCACACTAAGTTGATTAGCAAAAGCGTAGTGTCCCGTAAGAAATCCAATAAGTTGTCTACAGTATTTTCTGCTAAAAGACAAAAGGAATGCCGCAGATAAGATTGTCTGAAATTTTGAGCTTAATGGGTTCGGTGGTTTTCGAGATTTAAAATTTTAATTCTTTTGCGTATTGGAATCTTTCCGATTTTGACCAAACCTCACAGGAACAACTAACGTACCTATGAGCAATACAGTTAACCGTTAATTGTCAAATAACTTCGCACCAATTTGCGCAACCCATCCAATAGCAACCTCGACCAACCGAAAAAGACGGGCCAATTTGTTTAAAACCGTCTGGATTTCCTAGTACCCCGATTTTGAAATCACCAAAAAGAGTACATAGCAAAAAATTGCGATACAGTTGCTGCTGCTCAGTTCGCAATTCGACGAGAAATTTGGACAACAATCCCTCCTGCTGACGACACGATCCAACCACTCCTTCGTGTAGGCAGTTAAAATATTTAGTCGCAAGCACAATATTTTGTTCCATTTTTATTTATATGTATTTTTAAATATTTCGCTCTTGTTTGAACTGTAAACGGTGCACAAAACTTTTAATTTGTCTTATAATGCCTGTCAACGGATCGACTAATTTTTGATGAATGTGTGAACTGACAATTTTCAACCTAACAACGTTTGCAGATAAGTCATTATCAGGCCAACCATCTGGGAAAGAATTTGTCAGACTTTTGGGGCAAAATCAACCAACCGTGTGCTTGAGCTCGCATTCTTATTAATCAAACATGTTATCAATTAAAATTAGAGGTATATTGATACTAAATTTGCTTTTCAACTTTTTTTTTTGTAGGTCCTGTTGCTGCTTCGCAAATGCACGTGTCTGCTGCAACTGCCACCGGTCAACCATTATTAACTGCAGCACCACCACTTCAACAATTTATCCACTATCAGCCAGCGCCACATCCGCCACATTTTCCGTCGCAGCCATATCAACCCATGGTAAAACAATAAGAAAAAAAAAATACATTAAATAAAAATTACGTATATTAATCTACATTTTTTCCAATGTGCTTTACAGATGCGAATGTTTTCTGAACCTCCCCCACAATCTATACAATCCATACAGTTCTTAGCGCAAACACCTCCATCTACTACTCCTTCCCCAGGCCAACCACATCAACAGTTCCACCCACCACCACAACCTTCTCCTGCAGGCGGGGGACCCCAAACAGCTTTTGGAACCACACCTCAGCCCTATCATGTAATGTGCAACGTTATTCATCCACAGTTGGTTCCCAACTACTATCACCAGGGAACACCTCAAAATCCTCATCAGCAATATCAGATTATAATGCCACAGCACCCTGCACAGTGAACTTTCCAATAAAGATTAGGAGTTGCCTCTGTGGCTAAACAATTAAAATCATACATTATAATAAAATGTGAATAAAAAGAAAGCTTCAGTGGTTTCGTTACTATATATATATATGTATATATATATGTTTTATATATATATATATATATCTGTTTATATTTCCATATATCTCTTTATATGTTTCATATATTTATAGATATATATGTATTTATACATGGACATATATATAGATATAAGTATGATATATATAGATTTATATATCATAAATATGTATATAGGTATATATATTGAATATATACTTATATATATATACATTTATAAATCTAAATATATTTGTTTATATATATGTATATATATATATTGTTTAAAAAAAACTAAAGAAACTTAACCCAAATGGCCGATTTTTTTTAAGTATATTCTTTTTCTAATGCTAATTCGAAAAAAAGGAATTGTCGAAATTCTCAGATTTCACAATGCGTAACAAAACTGAAAAAATAATATTATAAATGTATCACAAAAATAAATAAAGCAAATACCAAATGGGAAGTTAAATCTGAATTGTCATTATCCGACGGGAATTGTCTTATTTTATTATTATTGAACATAAATGTGGGTACTATCACACATGCCGCGAATCGTGTCATTCCATGACATGCTTACGTCAGATATTTTCCCAAAGCTGTTAATCTGTGCGATAGCCTGTCATGCGTCGTGTCACGCTAGGTAATTGACACGACTTGAATGTCACGGCCAAACGACTGTTATGAATTACTGTGTAATCACCTTATCAATGTTCACGTTCCATTGACCGCTAGACAGTTTAGCACATACCTATAATATCCCAGATGGAGGAACGACCGCTAGTTTAACATGGCATCTAGCGGCCAATTGGACGAGGCGAATGCAGTCAACATTTGTTGACAGCATGTCAGAAATTGACAAAGTCCCACACGTGACACTGCATGATTTTCTACACTCAAGGTTTCCCAAAGTGTGTACCGCGGAAAGACACATCGAAGAATCTTTCTCTCAAAGCGAGGTTTTCGATAAGGTACATGCTTCTGCACCATACAGCAGGACCGGGATTATTAAGGTCTTGTACAATATTTCCCTGGTTCTGCGAGAGAGGGCTTTACTTCTTAGATGCCTTCTTAGCCCGAAGAAACAGCGATTGGCAAGAGTGATTCTTCGTTTGATTTCTATGTCGATGTCGTTTTGCGAGGTAATTGTAGAGCCTAGGTAGACAAAGTCTTACACCCCTATTGCGAAGATCAACTATCAATCGATTGACGATTGACAAAATTTATCAATTAAGATTGATATTGGTATTGCGAAACACGATTGATAAAAATATAAGCTATTGTGAACATAACGCAAAAAATAAAGTTATTGTGAATGAAAACTCAATTTTGACAGTTCTAAAATATTTTTAATTTGAAGAGTGATTGTTACGACTTTCAAACAAATTATTTAAACAATATACCTACATAATTACCAGTGTTACAATTTATTTTAAAACATGTCATCAGTGGAATTACTTTTTGATAATGTTGAAGGCGAAACAAATTACGCGGAATTGGCTTCTATACGGAGGAGTTTGTGAGATGCATCTAATCCTTTGGAACTGAAAAACCGAAGGTAGGAATGAAATTTGGCTTATTCTGTCATGTTGTCATAACAGTGTTTTTGAATAGAAGCTTGATCTTCTATTGTCGTTTTCGATTGGTAATCCAGAAGCGTCCGGAAGCAATCCGAACGCTTCTTAAAGCGTTCGATTGGCACTCAACTGACAGTTCTTCTACTGAAAAGAAGAGAAATTTGCTTCTGGATTTGAATTCAGAATCGCGGAGAGTTCTTCCGGACGCTTCTGGATTACCAATCGAAAACGACATAAGTGTCATGCGATTCTATTGCAATGCTTCGAGGTGTTGCTTTTGCTTTTGTTTGAGCTGTTGTTTGTTCTGCTCTTTGGATCACATCATTTGGGGATCTTCGCAGACTGGAGCTCGGTATTTGCGCTGCATCTGGTACGTTCTACCCGAATTCATTACCAGGAGGATCCACGCAAGTATTCAATTCATAGATACGAATCACAGCCTCTTCCATATCATTAATCTGGTGACATTGGTTTGGGCCACCACGAGTCGCAGATATTTCGACTTTATTTTCAACCTTTTTCTTTTTTGTTTTGCATTTCAGGTCGATCCATACCTAAACAAATGTGGAAATTTAAATTGATCATAAAGTTATTGGAAATGTTGTACAAGGTACCCTTTGCCATTTCTGCCAATCTCTCAAATTGTTCTTCGCCTGCGCACCAGTTTTGGAAATAAACCCTTTCGCGATATCAAGATTCTGCTCCATCAAATCAACCAATCTATTTTGTTGTTTTAGTTGCCCTTTATTACTAGGTTAGAGGGAAGTGCACAGCTTTATGTGCTGTGCTACCACGGGGGCCTTTTGGTCCATTGTGATCCCTTAGTTTTTGGTCGTGGTTAAAATTTACATTTTATTGGACAACACAAAAAACACGCATAAACACTTTACCTGGTTTCTTGGAGTTGTTCCTTGGCGGTGATGGTCTATTTAGTAAACCATCCCGTACTTTTAACAAACCTGATTGTGTCCGTCAATGGTACCTGCACTATGTCCTCTAGGTCTCCGAAAAGTCTGTCTCCCAGATATCGGAGTCGACTAGTTTGGAGGTTTGGGCATTCGCAGAGCAGGTGTTTGATGGTCTCCGTTTCTTCTATATCTTGACAGCTCCTGCAGTAGTCTGGTGCGTTAATTCCCAGTCTTGTGGCCATGGTACCAATGGTGCAATGGCCTGTCAGTACACCCGTTAAGATTCGAATATCTCGTTTATTCATTCTCAGAATACATCGTGTTCTTTTTTCATCAATTTTTGGTAAAAGGCTACGGGATATAACACAGTCGTGTCTGTTAGACCAGGTGGTGTTAATTTTTTCCCTTGATTTTTGGTCGATATTTCTTTTTGCTACGCTAATTGGGATGTCTATTGATGCAATGATATTGACAGCATCAAGCTCCGACCCAGTTCTTGCTAGCTCGTCTGCTTTTTCATTTCCATCAATGTCACTATGTCCGGGAACCCAGCAGAGAGTGACCATGTGTTTCTCGCCTATTTTGTTTAGGGCTTTTTGACAGTCCCTGACTGTGTTTGCTTTAATAGTTGCGCTGTCTAGTGCTTTAATGGCCGCCTGACTGTCTACGAAGATTGTAATCTTGGAAGGGTCGAGATTCTTTGTAGATATGGTACTTGCTGCCCTGTCGATGGCGACGATTTCAGCTTGGAAGACGCTGCATTCATCTGGGAGTTTATACGAATCATTTATACATAAGGATTCGCAGAAAACTCCGGCTCCTGTGCCTACTTCCATTTTTGACCCGTCAGTGTAGATTTGTATTTCTTGTACGCTTGCGTGCGTGTTAGTAATCCAATCCTGTCTTTGGGGTATGTAGGTAGAGTAGTTTTTGTTGAAGCTCTGGTACGGAATCATGTAGTCCCTTGTTCTAGCCAGATCGGTACTCAGGTATTTTTGAATTATGGAGGCGTGTCCATAGGAGCTGTGCTTCCAGGTTTTTGCCTCCTTTAGGCGGAGGGCTCCCTTGGCTGCCATGCTGCTATTTTAGTTCTTAAAAAATAACAATTAAAAACGTTGATCTTCAACAATTTTAAAAATACTTACATTTCTCTTTAACAGTCGTCTTTATCAACACCCAAATTCCGATTGATTGAAACATTTACAGCTACCAATTAAATTGTTCACGATTGACAATCACAATACCATTCTGTCAACCGACTATCGCTAATTGATGCACGTTCACAATCGATCAACAGTTCATTGACAATTGATCGTCGCAATACCATTTCAAAAAATTTGTTGATAAGTATCAACTATCAATTGATAGTTGATCTTTGCAATAGGGCTGTTAAACTTCTTCCAAGTCTCGATGACAGCATATACTTCGTTTTGTCCTCATTAACAGCCACACCCATCTTTGCCGCCTATGCTTGCAAACGAGCCGTTGACAGCTCGCTGAGTTCTCCCAATAATCTTAATTAGGGGTATCGTAAATAAATTACTATGGAAATGTTTCCCATGTCAGCAATCGGCCCTAGCGAGGTATCCGTCGGAACGGAAATTTCTCCGATTTCATACGAATCGGAGGATTTTTGCTTCGAGGTATACGTCAGAACAGCTTTTCGGAACTTTGTTCCGACAAATATGTAATGCACACTGGCGATTTACGTTTCAGTGCGATCAAGTGCGTTTTTACTCATATTTTTGACAGTTTCATACGATTTTTTTCCGATATGCTCCGACAGGAATTGGTTGCGGAATTTGTTTACGATTTACAGTGAAGTGTTGATAAATGAAAGCAATAAAGAAAAAAACATTTTAGCAAACTAATTGGTTGTATTTGTTGCTTTAATTTGTGTTTTCAGGGCAAAAGCAAACGAAAAAACAAGCACTTAATAGGAAAACCCCTATATACTACCACGAAACAACATCATGTCAAATCAATGCGTTGTGGCATTTTAATTATTCTTTCCGAAGTCGGATACCTCGTCTAAGTTGAGTATCCGACGGAGTATGCGTTGCGGAGAATTCTCCGTTTCGACGGATACCTCGCTAGGGCCGAATGTAAATCAAATTGCTAAATGGGAAACATTCGGGGGGAAATATTCACCCCTATCGTGGAATACGGCGTCTCTGAGATTCACTTTCACTTTCCATATACATCGTGAAATACGCCGGGGAGACTCCCTTATCGACAGGTATTTTCAATTCAAAGTTGGTCGGTAAATCAGCTGTTTTGCATTAAATGACAGCAGTGATAGAGCAAAGTAAATTCGAATTTAGGTTTCAGAAATCAAATTAAAAATAAATGGATAGTTCAGGCCTATATTTGAGTATATTTGAAAATGTGGAAAGAGTATCCTACAACAGAAAAATGCGTGCATATCCGGATTGGCCTTCATAGAACATCAGTTCACGGAATTGGTCTCTGGCCCTTATTGTGATTGTCGATCAGCGATCGTCACGACAATTGTCGATTGCGTCGATTGATTTTAGCTATTCGTACGCACACATTTTTTTCATTTTGAAGAGAACGCATCGACCAGACATTTGTAATCGACTACAAGCGACTGTCAAATCGACAAATATCAGTCGCAATCGACAATCAAAGTTGTCTATCGATCGACAGTTGTCGATCAACGATCACCTATCGACAGTCACAATGGGGCCTCTGTTAGTGTTTTTCTTGGTTAAATAAGAAAGTAATTTGTGTTTTGTGCTTTTACACTTATTAAAAAAATCTGTTTGCTCATTTTGTACTTACAACATTTTGAAAAAATCACAACCGCATAACAAACGCCAGAATACGCAATGAATTAGGAGCGTATATGAAATGTCAAAGTTTGTATGGGAAGGTTCACTTCGATCGTTTACTACAATGGTGTTAAACGCATTCACTTTACTGACAGGTGAATCTTTCACTTCGAATGTATTCTACGATGCCAAGTATTGAATTTGAGTGAAACATTGGCCTCGGCGGATTCCACGATAGGGGTGATTATTCGCGATAGGAGTGAATATCATCTCCAGATGCAATTAGTTCAATTGAATTTTTAAAAATTGTACATCTGATGGCTTGCGAGTTCCGTACAATTGCTTCCAGAATGATTTTAAAGAAGTTACTTGAACTAAAGGGTCCGCCAAATAACTTTTTTTTTTTTGAAAATGCTATAAAAAAAAACTACTGAATATTTTCTCAAATTTCTTTTTTTATTTGAAAGTACAATCCTTCCGGTTAATAATGGAAAATAATTTCATTCAAATGGCTGTCTCGGCTGGCCATGCAGTAGCCTGCACGATCGGTCCAATTTTTAAGCATATTAAGCATATCGATTGTGTGCAGCTGTATTTCACCAATGGCTTCACGAATATTGTACTTTAAAGCGTCAATTGTCTCTGGCATGTCGGCATAACACTTATTTTTTGCGATCTTCAAAAACAGGGCGCAAAACATCGAGTGTAGCTTCGGCTGTGTGGCACGTAGCGCCGTCCTGTTAAAACCAAATGTTGCCTATGTCCTCCTCTTCAATTTTTGTGAACAAAAATTCGTTCAACATGGGCCGATAAGATCGCCATTGACTGTAACGGCCACTCCTTGCTCATTTTCGAAGAAAAATGGCCCAATTATGCCTCTGGACCAAAATCCGCACCAAACTGTGACTCGTTTTGGGTATATCGGCTTTTCAATCTATGCGTGCGGGTTTTCTGTGCCCCAAATGCGACAATTTTGCTTGTTTACATACCCGCCAAGATCAAAATGAGCTTCATCTGAAAAGATGATTTTTTTGGCAAAATCGGCATCTTCTCTAAGCCGATCGCAGGCCCACTTAGCGAAGCGAAAACGCATTGGGTGGTCAGTTGGCTTCAACTCCTGAACCAATTGGACTTTGTATGGCGTCATACCAAGGTCTTTATGCAAAATTCGTCTCAATGATGTCTCCGAAATGTTCAATTGTTGAGAACGACGGTGAATTGATGTTGATGGCGCTTCACGCACACTTTCTGCCACAGCAGCAATTTTCTCGGGTGTACGCACTGTTTTTGGCTCACGTTTATCACGCACTGTTCACGCTTTGGTTTATCGATGAGGATGCAAGTTTCTTTCACTTTTTTCACAAGATAACGAACATACGGAGCTGACGGTGCTTCTCTTCTTCCAAAATCCGTACGCAATTTTCGCACACATTCTGCAACATTACCATGATTTTCAAACTAATGTCGCAATATTTCCCAGCGTTGTTCAAGCGTATACACAACCATATTCGTTCAGCGGAAGGATAAAACTAATTATTTGTCAAATCAGACATGAGCGAAGTGTTACCATTCGCGAAATAAGCACTAGTTGAAAAAAAAACGTTAGATGGCGGACCCTTTATAAGTTACTTTGACGGAACAGCGAGGTTTCTCCATCGTTATCCCGCACAGACGGACGAGTTTTCCAGGGATGCCGAAATTTAACATGGCCTAGTATAATTTGTCCCTACATACGCTCTTATGATAGCGTATGTAGGGACGAATTGAAATCGACCTAGAAATCAATAAAAATGTGGTGTGTTTTGATCTGGAATTCCTGCGTTTTTTCTAAGATCAGCTGGAGTGTGAAGATTTGATCGATGGTTGAATTTCCGGGCCCAAAACCGCATATGGGCCGATGAGGTTATTTGCGAAAGGTTTTAGGCGTTCACACAGTATAGCCGACACGATCTTATACGCAACATTCAGGAGGCTTATTCCTCTGTAATAGACGCAGTTCAGTACGTCTGCCTTCTTGTGGATTTGATCGTCTTCGCCGTTTAACAGTCTGCAGAACTGGTATTTCCAAATGGTTTTTAAATGTCCTCAGCACCAACTACACAAGGTTTCCTTGTTCGTCTCTACAGATCTCTGCTGGGGTCTTGTTGCCGTGACACGTTCTCTTTACTTTTTGGTATAACTTCCGAGCATTGTGCCTGGAGTAACACCTCGCTATTTCCTCGATCGTGCGCTTCTCATGCTATTTCTTTTTCTTGCGCAGAAGCCGGTGTTCTTCCCTCCTCTTTTGCTCGTAGAGCTCACGAGATGCTATCGTTGTTCTCTGTAGCGCAGTAGGCGAGTTGCTTTGCTGCATGTGCTTGCCGTCACTCTTCATCAAACCAAGGGTTTCGAAATGGTGGTGGTTTAGTAGTTAACCCCACGCACAACCCCCAACCTAGAGGACCAGGCCCTAAAATTGACCCTAGGACAGCGGGACGGATACTCTGTTGTCAGTAACCTAATTCGGGGATATGAGCCCTCTATCTCTATTTCAACACAACATCTCTATTTCAGCTGACTAGTGCTGAAAAGTCCTTACTGACCTTTGCTCCAAATATGTCAGAGTAGCTCACTAAGGTATCTGCCATCTCGACTGTTGACAACATCGTTGATTCATTCATGTGGATTCATCCGCTGTATGTCCTCTTTCTGAGGGGCCCATGTAAGACCTCTGAGACTCGTTCAGTTAGTCATTCCGACAAGCATTAAGTGTTGCTATTTTCTTCGTGTTTAACACTCACGCTTATAAGTTAAGTAAGTCAAGCCCGGGTGGGTGAGATCAGTACCCGGTGGTTACCACGCGGAGGTAAAATAAGCACAATTGATGTTGTATGAAAAAGTTGCAACTCCCATCCACCAACAGACGTGGTATTTTTACGCTAAAATATACTAGAAAAATGTCAGCATTTATACATATCTGCAAAACTGACGCATTGGTTAGGGCTATCGAAATGCGGTTTGGTGATGACCACATGCAGCAAGTATACAGGGTACAACTGCGCAGTAGAATCCAGAAGCGGGGAGAAACGCTCCAGCAGTTGCAAGCGGATATCGAACGATTGGCACATCTGTCGTATCCTAATGCCAGCGAGGATGTCATCAACGAAATGGCTGTAGAGGCGTTTATCCAAGCCATAGAGGATAGGCAGCTGCAACTAGCTCTACGAATGGCTGGAAAGAAAACTCTCCCTGAGGCACTGGCATTTGCCTTAGTAATGAAAGCTGCTGACCAAGCATCACAAGGGTTTCATCGCGTGAGAGAAATTACAACCGTCGAATGCTCGTGCCAAAGGGCAGACATCGTAGAACGAAACAGTGCTCGCAGGGGACTGATCCGCTGCTGGAATTGCAACAAGATAGGACATCTACAGCGACAGTGCAGAGCTCCACCCAGGCAGGCCAGTTGTTCGCACTGCAGTACTAGGCGTTATAATGAGGAGGCATCTGAGAGTCAACCGAATCAACTACGTGGTCTATCGAATCCAACGTGGAAGAGACAAACTCAAAGTTGTCCATGTGGATCGTCGTCATCGTTACATTGGGGAAAATGTTGACGCATTTGTTCGGGACGAACAAGTTTAAGAGGGAGATATTGTAGTGTGGATTAAAAAGTACTACTTATTGACCACAGCGCCATCTAATGGAAAGTAGACGAACTTATTTAACGAAACTTCGAAACTACGAAACTTCGAATCTCAAGGAATGGTGAGTGGTCTAAAACGAAACTAGTACATTCTCGATTGTTCCGGTTGGAGTATAGAATATTCGAGATGCTTTAGTGGGGAGTATAAAAAGGGTTGCGAAATCCGACGAGGGGACAGTTTATCTTTAAACCGTGTAAAGTAAAGTTGGAATAGTATCGGTAGTGATTTAAAATAAGTGGAAAAGATTGTAATAAGTGGAAAAGATTGAAATAAGCGGAAAAGTTGATTTTAAGTGATATTGTAGATATTGGTAGTATACACGACTACCATTTGGTATTAGTACATGTCCAACAATTTGCCAAAAAATAATTGAACAAGTTCTAATGGGTGTTGATGGAATTGCTATTTTTCAAGATGACATTTTTGTGTCGGGCAGATCACGAGACGAACCACTCCATAGATCAGAATTAGTTCTTAGGAAACTGCAGGATAGTGGCCTCACAGTAAAAGAGCCTATATGCGAATTCTTTAAAGAAAGTGTTACATACATATTTAGGATATGTGATTGTTAAGGATGGGGTTCGCCCATCTACGGAAAGAATAGAAGCGATTTTGAAGCTGCCGCAACCTAGTTACGTGCAAGTGCTAAAGTCACTTTTAGGCAGAATAAACTACTACCGAAAATTTGTTCCCTTTATAGCAGAAGTGTTGAGCCCTTTATATGCTTTGCTTAAGAAAAGCGTACAATGGAACTGGAGTCTGGAATGTAATTCTGCTTTTGAAAAAGTTAAAAAGATTTTTGTTTGTCCTCAAGTTTTGATTCACAGCCCCAAAAATCCGCCACCTGATGCGAGCAAAGGTAGGACAACTACAGAGGAAGTGTTCCGCCTACACCCAGCACAGTCACGCCACCGACACTCGTCATTATTAGAAACTCAAATATAGATGGATGACCACAGGGTAATATCGATTACTTGCTGTATCCTGGCTGTAACAAATGTAGGCCGACGACCCAGAAGACGATCTCACATCTCTTCGATCGGGCCTTCTTAAGTTACTTCACTCGTCTCACTATGGCATTGTAAAAACAAAGTCCCTCGCTAGGAACTATGTTTTTTGGCCTAGCTTTGTGCATTACAGCATAGCAATCCGCCGATAGGAGAACTTACTCCATGGCAACCCACATTGGATCCTTGGGAGGGCTTACACTTGGATTTTTTCGGACCTTTCGGAAGGGGTGGAAGTATTTGAAGTAAAAAGGGCAGATACAATCAACACATTAATAAAATTGAGGGATGTTTTTAGTAGATTTGGTTTCCCTTAAGTTATCATCACAGATAACGTTAGTGCTTTTACAGGGGAGGATTTTGGGAGATTTTGTAGAGAAAATGGAATGAAGCACATCACAACACCACCCTATCACCCTGCGTCAAACGGCCAGGCAGAAAATTGTGTTAAGTCCACCAAAGCTGCATTGAAAAAAATGGTTTTAGAAAGCAAATAAAATATAGATACTGCGCTTCTCAGATTCATATTCGCTTATCGAACGACACCTTACTGCACAACCGGGGAAACACCAGCTTCACTTTTGTTGGGTAGACAGGTTCGAACAAAGTTCGACCTGCTCAGACCAAAGAAAGATACTCCTGGGAAACATTTTAAAAGTTTTAGGGCGAAATACATACAGTGTCAGCCCTGAAAGTACAAATGTGATATGGAAGAGACATATTGATCACTTAAGATCCTGTGTTAGAGATGATACTCAGAAGAAACAGGATGGTTATAGTAATGAAGACTGGTGGTTTGGTCAAAACAACAATTCATCCACTGATACATACGCTCACATAAATAAATCAGAGGAGAATCATATTGATCAATCACCTACAACCAACTTAGTCGAGGTAGATGCGGTTCCGTCCACTCAACAGTCAAACAACATGCATGATTCATACAGTGAATCAGAGTCAGACTTGTGAATGCACGAGACCGCAACTACTTTGGGTGAGCCGGAAGCACTTCGTGAAGTAACAGATAATACCAATGCTGTTTGAATTCGATGCAGAGGATACCTCTGCACAAACATCGTGGTTTGGAAGGTTACGCAATCGGAAAAATTAAATGACCTGGAAATGACCCTACAGTTGTCTTGTGCGATGTCAAGACGGGGTTAGTTGAGGTCAGGGAGCATTGCATAGAATTCTTAACTTCTCAATAGTTCAATTCTTTGTACATGCTTTTTGACCATAGGTCAGGGGAGCTGACTTCACGGGATACGCGAGCGCATGAAAGCACGAAACCGTACCCAAGAATGAAAGGCTGGGGGTTAAAGCAGTCTCTAACGAGCTCCTTCAGACGTATAGGCGAGGTCTGTCGTATTCCAGCCTTATCCCGGTAAAACGGCTCTGCCGGGAGGAACCCAATTTCCGTATTACTCGTGGGACCAAAATCCAAAAAAACCGAAATGAACAAAAACAAAAAAGAAGAAAAAATTGTCAACACGTCATCAGAAGATGACCTTCTAGCCTCTAGCCAGGAGACTATAGTGAGAAGCGCATGCTCAGGGAGGAGATCTCCTCTGGCTATGCTCCCAAAACCATCAACATCCACCACATCCACAACCCAGGACACTCGCCCTAGTGCCCTCAACAGTGAGACAAGCCATAAATCAGCCAGCAACCGCAGGAAAAGAGCGTATAAGAGGGCCATCTTCATTCTGGGTAAGATCACCAAGAACGAGGAGGCCGGTCCGACTTCTTCTCGGGACCTGGCTAATAAAGTAAAGTACCAGCGCATTGTTGACGAGTACGTCAACTTCCGCAAGGAAGCGCCGACACAACCACAACCACAAGCGCGCAAAACGGAGGCCACAAAACGTAACCAATCTCTAGAGGTAGTCAAGCCCGACTCTCAAAGGAGCAAGGTTGTCCACCACAGGCCAAAACACTCCTTCAACATCAGCAGCCCAGAGACGAACGGTCAGTGAGGTCGTCAGAGACGACCTACAAGTCGCACTGGTAGATGAGTTATCCACCAGCGGCAAGACAGTGAGTGACAAGTGGGGTGCAATAGAGAATAAACTGTCTGAGATGGTAAACGACCATCTCCTAAACAACCAAGGAGAGCCGCTTCCCTGCTTTGACTCAGCCGAGGTCGTAAGAGGGTACAGGCAGCGCCTCCTACATGTAAAGCATGCCGTAATGCCCGAAACAACAGCTGGCGAGGTTGGCTTCCTCACCACAATGTAAAACCGCGAAATCAAAGCAATATGTCGATATAGATTTAGTTCGGTCTTAATAAAAATTGATTTTTCTCGTGTTTTAGTGATAAATAGAAGGTGAATACAATTTGCAAATATATTTTAATATATAGGGTTGAATAAAAAAATGAAGAAACACTTGAGTTTCACTTTCTTATTTAAGTTTATGCATTTCAGATGCCGTCGATGTGGTGTGCTCCAGGTTGTCAGTCCAACGCGAAAGGAACACCATAATATGTCAGGTGCTTTTCGTTTTCAAAAACTGACCTGTTGAGGTCAAAATGGTTACGGGTCATCCCACGATGATGATGATGATGATCTCGTAATATCAAAAAATACAAATATCTGCTGCTTGAATTTCGTGGATGATGATATAGTCAAAACTCATATCCATAATGGTGGCGACAGGAATGTTTGGACTTTGCAGCTTGGAGCATTGACTTCTAAGTTCCCGATCTTGCCGAACTATTTTTCGAAGGAGCCGAAGTTCTGCTGTTCATTTATTATAATTAATAGTTTAGATGTTGTGGAAGTGTATATTGAAAGCCACCAAATTAATGTTCGCAATTTCCAATTTATTCGTTTGTTTCTCACCCGTAATCCCGGGTGTGAACAACCGTGCCCTGGGATGTATGGCACAATGTTATGGTGTCTTCTAACGGTGGACTCTAGATACCTGGGGACCTCTAGTTTCAAGTAATTCCCCTTTTCTGTATACAGGGGGTGAGTACTGAATGACATCTCCTACCCCCTTACTCGTGGGACCAACATTTCAGAAAATAACTCAAAAACAAACAAAGGGACTGGTGTAAATGAATCGGGCACCAAGAACTTACAAAAAACCGATTCCCAGACGATTATGACGGAGGAAGAAGAAAACTTCCTACTCCAGGAGCCGTCAACAGGCAGGGCAGTTTCGGCTGAGGGAAGCGTGGGAACGGTTGACATCAACCTCGGAAAGCTATTTCTCGAGGATGATGACAACTGCTCCATCGCCAGCTCAACCAAATTCTCTATCTCGTCATGCACATCTTACTTACTTACTTAGATGGCGCTACAGTCCGGGGTGGACCTGGGCCTCAACCAACACGCCTCTCCAGTTAGCACGATCTTTGGCTAACCGCCTCCAGTTGCGCACTCCAAGTTGGTTGAGGTCCCCTTCCACTTGTGCGCGCCACCTAAGGCGAGGTCTTCCTCTACTGCGTTGTCCCTCCGGGTTGGAATCGAAGACTCTTCGGGCCGGAGCGTTGGTGTCCATTCGCTCTACATGTCCTAGCCATCTTAGTCGACTGATACGTACTTTTCTGACCAGATCGATGTCGCTGTACAGCTCGTAGAGTTCGCTGTTAAATCTCCTCCTCCAAAGCCCGTCAACGCAAACGGGACCGAAAATCACTCGAAGAATTTTGCGTTCGAAGCGACCAAGGAGATCTTCATCCGCCTTGGATAACGTCCATGATTCTGCGCCATAAAGCAGGTCTGGGATGATGAGGGTCTTATATAGAGTCTCCTTGGTGTTTCTCGACAAGGCCTTACTAATCAATTGCCTTCTTAGGCCAAAGTAACAGCGGTTGGCAAGTATAATTCTTCGCTTGATTTCTGATGTGATGTCATTTTCAGAGTTAATAGCGGAGCCGAGGTAGACAAAGTCCCGAACTACCTCAAAGTTATAGCTGTCTATCGTGACGTTCTGTCCGATTCGTCGATGTTGTGTGTCCCTTCTTGTTGACAGCATATATTTTGTTTTGCCCTCATTCACCACTAAACCCATTTTCGCCGCTTCTGTGCTAATACCTGCAAACGCACCAGTGACAGCTCGCTGTGTTCTGCCAATGATGTCGATGTCGTCAGCGTATGCAAGTTGTTGCACAGACTTTTGGAAAATTGTGCCCCTGGTGTTGACTTGCGAGTTTCGCACAATTTTCTCAAGAATGATGTTGAAAAAGTCACATGACAGCGCATCACCTTGTCTAAATCCTTTTTTGACATCAAAGGTCTCGGTGAGATTATTTCCGACCTTTACGGAGCAGCGAGCGTTCTCCATCGTCATTCTGCACAATCTGACAAGTTTGGCAGGGATGCCAAAACTAGACATGGCTCTGTATAGCTCGTCTCTATAAATGCTGTCATATGCGGCTTTAAAATCGATAAATAGATGGTGAGTATCGATTTGGACTTCTTGGGTTTTCTCCAGGATCTGTCGTAGTGTGAATATTTGGTCGGTTGTGGACTTACCGGGCCTAAAACCGCACTGATAGGGTCCAATCAGTTCGTTGACAAATGGTTTCAGGCGTTCACACAGTACGGCAGACAGGATCTTGTAAGCGATGTTAAGGAGACTGATGCCTCTATAGTTGGCGCAGTTTAGAGGGTCTCCTTTCTTATGGATCGGGCAAACAATGCTGAGGCTCCATTCATCAGGCATACTTTCCTCTGACCTAATTTTAGAAACGAGTTGGTGTATGCTCTCTACCAAGTCATCTCCCGCAGCCTTAAAAAGCTCTGCAGATAAACCGTCCGGTCCTGCAGCTTTGTTTGACTTCAGTTTGGATATTGCTATCCATACCTCATTTTGGTCAGGTGGACGGAATTCTTGGCTTTCATCGCCCAGGTTGAATGGTTCATTCTGCCTGACAGCGGAATATGTGTCGTCTTCGCCGTTTAACAGTCTGCAGAAATGGTTTTTCCATGTCCTCAGCACCGACTGTGACTCCACTACAAGGTTTCCTTGTTCGTCTCTACAGGTCTCTGTTCGGGTCTTGTTCCCGTGACACGTTCTTTTTACCTTTTGGTAAAACTTCCGAACATTGTTCCTGGAGTAACACCTCTCTATTTCCTCAATCGCGCGCTTCTCATGCTCTTTCTTTTTCCTTCGGAGAAGCCGGTGTTCTTCCCTCCTTTTTTGCTCGTAGAGCTCCCGAGCTGCTCTCGTCCTGCTCTGCAGCGCCGCTTTGTAGGCCAGTTGCTTCGCTGCATGTGCTTGCCGGCACTCTTCATCAAACCAAGGGTTTCGTGGTGGTGGTCGGGTGAAACCGAGCACATCAGTTGCGGCTTTTCTGACGGCTTCTTGGCATCGATGCCACTGGTCTTCAGCACTTGATGAAGGCTGCAAAGGACTTCTCGAGAGGTTGAGGGAGACGCGATCGGCAAAAGTTCTGGCGGTTTGTTGCGTTTGTAGCCGTTCAACGTTGAATCTCCTCACAGTATTTCCTCGTTGTTGTGGTGTCTGGGATATCCGCATACGTACCTTGGCTACAACAAGGTAGTGATCCGAGTCTATGTTGGCCGCTCGGAAAGTTCGAACATCTAGAATACTGGAGGAGTGCCTTGCGTCGATCGCAACATGGTCAATTTGATTGACGGTTTGTTGGTCTGGTGACCGCCATGTCCCTTTGTGAATGTTGAGGTGAGGAAACCGTGTACTAGCTATAGTAACATTACGTCCCGCAGCAAAGTCAATTAGCCTAAGTCCGTTTCCAGACGTGGTGTCGTGTAGGCTGTGCTTTCCGATTGTGCTACCAAAGATGTCCTCCTTTCCTATTTTGGCGTTAAAATCACCTAAGACGATTTTAACGTCGTACTTAGGACATTGCTCATATGTTTTGTCGAGGAGCTCATAGAAACATTCTTTGGTAGCATCGTCTTTATCTTCTGTGGGGGCGTGAGCGCATATCAGGCTGATGTTGGCGAATTTAGCCTTGATGCGGATAGTTGTAAGGCGTTCACTAACGTGTCGAAAGCTCAAGACTTCTTGCCTAAGTCTGCCGCTTACAGCGAATCCGCATCCGAATAGGCGCTGCTTCTGTTCTCTGTAGCAATCACCGTAGTAGATGTCACAGTTTTTCATCCTTCTTTTGCCGGGCCCATCCCACCGTACTTCCTGGATGGCGGTGATATCTGCATTGTAGCAGCCTAGGGCCTCCGCTAATTGTTCGGCTGCACGCGGTCTGTTCAGGGTTCGAACATTCCATGTGCAGATCCGAAAGTCATTGTCCTTTTTTCGTTTTGCAGGGTCGTCAACAGTAAATCCATCCATATCCGAGGCTTTTGGTTGCTTCGTAACCGGTGCTGTTTTCCGTGGTTGGGTAGTTAACCCCACGCACAACCCCCAACCTGGAGGGCCAGGCCCTTTCTGTGACCCCTTGGAGAAAAGGAGCCGGATATTCCGGAGTCAGTAACCCGCTTCGGGGATTTGAGTGCTGCCGTTGGCCCATTAAGGGCTCTTCCGCCACCATCTCTATTTCAACACCCTGACTAGTATTGAAAAATCCTTAATGACCTCAGCTCCAAATACGTCGAAGTAGCTCATTAAGGTATCTGCCATGCCGACTGTTGACGTCACCGTTGATTCAATCGCGCGAATTCTTCCGCCGCACGTCCTCTTTCTGAGGGGCTCATGTTAGACTTCTGAGACTCGAACAGACAGTCAGTTCCGACAGAGCATTATAGTGTTGCTATTTTCTTCGTGTTCAACACTCGCGCTTATAAGTTTAGCAAGCCAAGCCCAGGTGGGCGAGGCCAGTACCCGGTGGTTACCACGCGGAGGTAAAATAAGCACAATTGATGTGTATGAAAAAGTTGCAACAGCTGGGCACCGCCAAGTTGATGCCAATCAGCGCCTACCCGATTCATACACACCCAACCACCGTCATGCACATCTGTTAGGACCAAAATACAGAACTGCAAAAAGACGATTAGGAGGTTAGAGAAAAAACACCTACTAGAGGACAACGAACGACGAAGGCTTCAGATGGCTCGTGACTTTCTGGAGAGTCTGACTCAGGATGGAGAAAAGCCGTGTGCGAACACTCCCCCAAAGACTGACTCTCCAAAAGCCTTGAGCGAGGGAGTACTTATGCGACCGCCAATGCCTGTGATGGGCCATAGCATATCGAGGCAAGGGTCCGTCGCATCTGTCCCCACAAAAGAAGCCGACACAGGGAAAACGACGTCACCGGGAGAGGCGTACTCGGCACTAGATAGCATCTGCACGGTTGTTGATAAGCCAAGTAAGCCAAACGACAGCGACTGTTCGGAAACCACCGAAGCCCTAGCGGTCTGTAAGGCGAACCCGGCAAACATCAACACGCAGTCGAGCACAGCGGAAACAGACCCGCTTAAGAAACGAAAAAATGCGCGCCAACTGCTAGGAAGATTTAGGAACCGCGACCCGGACTCCTTCACGGAAAAGGAAGCGGCGCAGGTAGGCAAGGCTAAAGCGGTCATAAAATCGACCGAATCAGTGTGGCGCAGCAGCCTCAGAGATAGGAAGCAGAACCAGACTGGGAAGGGTAAGCTGACCGGACCAAGGGAGAGGGGCCAATTGCATCTCGCCTTGAGTAGGTCGCAACCCGGAAAACCAGGTGACGACTCAGCCAAGGACTTGTCCAAAGCTGAGCAGACGCCAGGATGTTCCAAGAAGGTTCTGTCAAGAGACAGCGTAGGGCCTAGTAGGACCGCAGCGAGGGCGAGGGGCCATTTGCCTCTCATCTCGAATGCGGCCAATCCAAAGCGCCCAGTAGTTGTCCCAGGTAAGGATACGTCCAAACCTGAGATGACTCCAGGATGCTCGAAAAGAGGTCGGCATGACGATACCCTCTCTCCGGCAGTAGGCAGGCAGGCGAAAAAGGCCATTGTTCACTGACAAGGTCAAGGAGAGTCTTCGCGTCGCAATCGTCGACCATGGAAACCCAGAACGAAGGCTAACCGAAGACCAATGGAAGCTATTGGAACTAAGAATCCTGGATGGTGTCTACGAAGCCATCCTGAAAGCGAGTAGCACAATCCCACTGTTCGGACAGCTGCGACGATAAAGGAACCCTGGACTGGTTGAAGAATTTCGTTGTCAACACAGGCCCAGAAGTCGAATCTACATTCAAGGGCCATATTTACCAGCAGAAAGGATCGAACGCAACCTGCAATTCCTTAACCCGGAGTTACAAAGCAGGGAGTGGAAGGTTCTAGAAACTGGTGAACACACTGACAATGGTATGGAAGTCCTTGTACTTTTAAGCCACAAATCGCTGCCATTGCTCCGGAAGCAAAACTTCAAAGTCCGTGTTGGCATAACACGATGTAAGCTCAGGCTACTGCCGACTAAACACGGCAAGAAGAGCGAAGGAAAACCTGATCGCCATGAAGATAATTCAACTAAATCTTCACCATAGTAAGGCGGCCAGCGCCAACTTTGTTCTGCTTATGAAGCAACAAGCTATAGACGTCGCCCTAATACAAGAACCCTGGATTCTCCGGGGTCAAATAAAAGGGCTGAATGCCAAGGATTTGGTAGTGTACAACACCAACACACCAAACGGTAATAGTAAGATCCGAACATGTATTGTTGCTAGGAAACAGATTAACCTATTTCTTCTACCTAGCTACAGAAATACAGACCAAACAGCTGTCACCTGGGAGAGACGAGGGAAAATCATTCTGATACTGGCGACAATATACATGCCGTTCGACTCACAAGATAGTCCACCGTCCGAGCTAACAAGTGCACTGGTAAAGGAAGCAGAACGCAAGAAATGGGACATTGTTCTAGGCTGCGATGCCAACTCCCATCATGCCCAGTGGGGAAGCACTGACATAAATGCGCGAGATGAGTCCCTTTTTGAATTTATTATTGAAAATAACTTGTTGATAGCAAATATCGGCAATGAACCAACGTTCATAACCAGGAATAGGCGTGAGGTATTAGATATCACACTATACAACAACTCACAAACTCACACTGTGCGAGAATGGAAAGTTTCCATGGAAGCATCCCTATCAGACCACATAATTATAGAATTCCTAATTGATGAAATAACGAACCCATTAAGCAAATGCAGGAATCCAAGGAGAATAGACTGGGCAAAGTTCTCTGAAGAAGTATGTAAACATACCAAGAAACTGCAACCGCTAACATTAACATTAAGCTCACCAGAAGAGATCGACGTAGCCACAGACACTCTAAACAGAGTTCTGAAAGGTGCATTCAATAAAGCATGTCCTCTACGGACCATAAAGAATAGGAAGTCTCCACCGTGGTGGACAAAAGATCTCCAAAAGATTAGGCAGAAGACAAGAGCACTCTTCAATGCGGCGAAATCCACTAATTCCCCAACGGATTGGGATTCATACAAAGCCAGTCAGAGGAATTTCAAAAAAGCTGTTACAAGTGCTAAACGCATAACCTGGCGCTCGTTCTGTGATGATATAGAAAACACAACAGAATCAGCTAGGCATCAGCCTGTCCAAAGAACCTGCAGTCCCTGGATATCTCAAGGACGGCAACGGAAATTGGACACAGTCCTGCACAGAGACCCTTAGTCTCTTACTGAAAACTCATTTTCCGGGATGTATCCCGAAACAGAGTAACACACAGGCTATGTATAAAGTTTCGGCAACAGTTTCGACAGTTCCGGAAGGAATCACAACCAACGACAAAATACACTGGGCGATTGACACGTTCTCTCCCTTCAAATCCGCAGGAGGTAATGGGATATTCCCAATTATGCTACAGAAGGCAAAGACCATTATCGTACCGGTTCTCAATCGACTTTTCATAAGCAGCCTGGAATATGGCTACATCCCAAAAGCCTGGCGGGAAGTGAAAGTAGTCTTCATCCCTAAAGCGGGAAAACCTAGTCATACCACTGCCAAGGATTTCAGACCCATAAGTCTAACATCATTTATTTTGAAAACCTTTGAAAAACTGGTGAACATTCATATTCGCAACCGGCTAAACGGGAGCGCAATTTCCACGGCTCAACATGCTTATACTAAAGGCCGAGGAGTGGAAACAGCGCTACATGACGTCGTCAGCACTATAGAAAAATCATTAAAGGATAAAGAATACACACTAGCCGCGTTTTTAGACATTGAGGGAGCGTTCAACAATGACAAAACGTGTGCTGTGAAGAGGGCGCTGCAGAATTCCAATGTTGAATTATCTCTCACTAACGTTATCATGTGCATGCTCAATGAAAGGAATATCAATGCGAGATTAGGTGACACTGAGCTACAAGTAACGGCCTCCAGAGGCACACCACAAGGAGGAGTCATTTCTCCTCTACTTTGGCTCCTCGTCATCAATGAGATACTCATGAAACTCAAACACAGTGGAGTAAAGGCCGTCGCTTATGCGGATGATGTAGTACTGCTGGCGACAGGAAAATTCCTAGCAACTATAACTGAGTTATTAGGAAGCTCACTGCGGACACCTAATTGTCCACCCCAACATTGTGGCCTTGGGGTGAACCCCCAGAAGACCGATCTTGTGTTGTTTTCAAACAGAAGAAACATACCACACTTTGAACTACCAACTATTGAGGGAATACCCCTGCAGGTGGCAGAGAGTGCGAAATATCTGGGAATAATTCTCGACAGAAAACTTAATTGGAAACTAAATGTCAATGAACGAATGAAAAAGGCAGCGAATGCATTTTATGCATGCAATCGTATCTTCGGCAGAAACTGGGGACCTAACCCGAAAATAATTCTGTGGATGTATACGGCAATCGTACGCCCAATACTCACATATGGCAATATAGTCTGGTGGCAAACCACAGACAAGGCAACCAATCTTAAGGCAATGACAAAAATCCAAATACTGGCATGTATAGGAACGACTAGTGCGTTAAGAACAACACCGACAGCTGGGTTGGAAACGCTTCTCAACCTGCTACCTATGGATCTATACATGCAAGAATCGGCTGCCAAAAGTGCCCTGAGGATAAGCCAGACAAAATGCTGGATCCCCAGTCTCTTTGGGCATGCGCGGATTCTCAAGGAATACGTAGGGAGTGACATCAGCTCTGACTAAATGTCACCATACCTAGACTTCCATAAACCATTCTCCTATAGGTTTCCAAGCAGGGAAGAATGGGACAGGAACGAACCCACCGAAACGAAATCAATACCCATCTACACTGATGGATCAAAGATGGAATGTGGAACTGGAGCCGGATTATTCTCAGAGGAACTCAACATACATAGTTCAATCAGGCTTCCTGATTACTGTAGTGTTTTTCAAGCTGAGGTACTGGCAGTCGCGGAAGTGGCAAGCATGGTATCAATAATGGCAATACCACGGAATGATATTACCATATTTATTAACAGCCAGGCGGCTATCAAGGCAATCTCTACTAATGAGATAAAATCCAAACTAGTTCGCCGCTGTCGCGAAGAGCTCAAGGCTCTTGGCTCGCAGCACAATACGGTTCTCTGCTGGGTTCCTGGACACAGGGACATAATCGGCAACGAGAGGGCTGACGAACTGGCAAGAAATGGTTCTGCAATGAACCTAGCCCAGACACTTCAGTCGATCAAACCACCAATCTGCAATCTCAGAGAGCGAGTGGAATATAAGATCCGAATGAAAGCCAATACCAGGTGGAAAACACTAACCACCTGTGACATATCGCGGAAGATGTGGCCAGAATACGATAAAAGCAGGACCAACAAACTGCTACAATAGGTCTGTTTTTTTCCTCACCTATCTCAGTGAAGTAAAGTAAAGTAAGAAAATGTGCAAAAAAACAGTCCCCAACCACTTTTCTGAACAGTCGGTTTTACCCCTGAAAAGTAAACAGCTGGCATTGCTGTCAAAATGGCCGCCAATGAAAAATTCAATTTCGAAATCAAATTCCTTCTAGAAAACTGAATAATTAACCTTTTAGTGCAAAAAAAATAATGATTATCAATTTCTACAGAATATTTACTTTTTCTGCTTACTTTTTTTCTCTTGTATGGTCAAAATAAAATCAGGAATTATTGCCAAAGAAAAAAAAAGCAAAAACACACGCGGGTGTGTTTGTTAGGAGAGTCCAAAAGTGTATTCACGCAAATTCTGAGATTCGATCGTATTGAGTATTCCTCGAATTTAAAACTTTTACTCTAATGAAGTTCTCACAATCTAAATTTTGGGGGAAAGAAGTTCAATACCAAATGATTTCATTGTATGATTTTTATTTCGAAATCGGCTGTATAAATATTTTAACTGTCAGACTGCCAGTTGGTTTTGACTTTAATTTGAGAAAAGATGGCCTTAAATATATTATATTCTTGGAGGAAGAAACAATAAAATTGAACAGAAAAATGCAATAAAAATTAAATAAATGAGCATTTTAAATTGTCCTTGGTTTGTTCATTTTGATTGCGATATGCGATTATTTTTTGTCCATAAGACGAACAAATGTTGCTCACGTAGACCAGCAGTTGGGTCCATTGTGTCCAGTCACGGGAACCTTCCATTTCATACCTGTTGGAGACAAATAATATACCGCTTTTGTTTGAGTCGCCTAGATTTAGTATTAATCACAGGCAATCGCAAGCTCTCGTGTCCGGATTTCCGGCTTGTCCTAGGAGTAACCGAAGGGTTTTGGAGTTTGTTGACCTACTGGAACCACCCCGATTTGAGTATGAATCTCAGGAGTTCTTTAAGATCAACATTCTCCAGATCTCCTAGCTCATCGAAGAACAAGCTGTTGAGAATCCTCTGTCTACTGTTTTTAAGGGCTGGGCATTCGCTCATCGAAGAACAAGCTGTTGAGAATCCTCTGTCTACTGTTTTTAAGGGCTGGGCATTCGCAAAGCAGATGACGAACAGATTCTATTTCTTCAACGTCTCTGCAGCTTCTGCAAAAGTCATTATGCAGTATGCCCAGCCTTTCCGCGTGTACCCCTATCGCACAGTGTCCAGTAATGACCCCCATGAGTATGCGGATATCTTTGCGGCTAAGTCCGATCATGAATTTGGATCTCTTTTTGCTCACTTCTGGCCATAATTCTTTTGCATGTCTGCAGGTACCTATTGAGATTGGTCCAGCGTAGATTTGTTCTATTCAAGGATTCAATGTCAATTTTCCTAGCGACCGTGCTTAGCGGAGTTTTTACAGATTTTAGGGCCATTGATGCATGCATCTTCGACCCGTTCCTTGCAGTCTCATCCGCCTCTTCATTTCCCGGAATATCCATATGCCCCGGTACCCAGCATAGGGTCACCGTGTTGGCTTGCGATAGTTCGTCCAGGTATTTCTTGCAATGACTTACTGCCCTCGACTTCACCACGACTGACTCCATGGCTTTTATGGCCGCTTGGCTGTCAGAGTATATAGTGACTTGTTTATCGGCGATGTGTCGTCTCATTAGTTCCTTTGCCGCTAGGGTTATAGCAGCAATTTCCGCTTGAAACACACTACAGTCATCGTTGATTCGGAATGATTCTCGCAGGTTTAGTGTTTCGCTGAAGATGCCCGCGCCCGTACCAACATTCATCTTAGAACCATCGGTATAGAGGGCTATCTCCCCTTCTTCTGTAACTGCATTATGCTCCCATTCACTTCTGTCCGGAATTCTGGTTGTGAATCTCCTTTCAAAAACGAGTGTGGGTTGTAGATAGTCTGTGGTTATCTTCTCCTTCGCCGTGCTCCATTGTGCTTCGATGGACGCGTGCCCATAGGATTTGGATGACCATATTCCAGACTCTCTTAGTCTGATTGCGGTTTTGACCGCTCTACTGCTACAGTAAATATCCAGAGGGGTGAGGTTTAGCATCACCTCCATTGCTGCGGTGGGTGTTGTTCGTAGTGAACCCGTTATCCCAATGCATGCCGACCCTTGGACTTTAGTGAGGCTTGAGAGATGGTATTTTTTCTCTGTGGCTTTCCACCACACGATTGTACCATATGTTAGGATGGGCCGCACTATCGCGGTATACAACCAGTGTACCACGTGCGGCCTGAAACCCCATGTGTTGCCGAATGCTCTTCTACAGGCATATAGTGCCACGTATGCTTTTTTGATGCGATCCTCTATGTTTTCCTTCCAGCTGAGCTTGGAATCCAGGATTATGCCCAGGTATCTTGCTGTTTTTGATATTGTTAGGTTCACCCCACCCATCCTTGGTGGATTAAATGGGGGAATTACTCTCCTTCTCGTAAACAGCATGATCTCTGTCTTTGATGGGTTTACACCCAGTCCTCGCCCTTCGACCCAGTTGTTAACTAATAAGAGTGCGTAACTGAGTCGTTCGCTGAGAACTGGAGTGAACTTACCTGGGACTAGAATTACTACATCGTCTGCGTATGCGCTCACAATGAAGCCTTCCTTTTCCAGTATTTTCAGCAGTTCGTCTACTACAAGGAGCCAGATGAGCGGTGAGAGAACCCCACCTTGTGGTGTTCCCCTGCTCACCTTACGTTCAATACTCACGTCCCCTATCTGCGACTTGATCCGTCGTGTGCCCAGCATGAGTCCAATCCAGTTACATAGGCTGCTATTTAGGTTGGCTTTCCTCAAGCTGCGCAGGATTGCGTCCGCTTCTATGTTATTGAATGCCCCCTCAATGTCTAGGAACGCGCTCAGTGTATATTCCTTATGTTGTAAGGATTCTTCCACTACCGATACTACCTTGTGTATCGCCGTGTCTACAGATCTACTCTTTATGTACGCATGTTGTGATTTTGATATATAGTTATCGCCGATCACTTGCCTTACATGCAGATCGATCAGTCGTTCCAGTGTTTTCAGCATGAACGACGACAGACTTATTGGTCTGTAGTCCTTGGATGTGGTGTGGCTAGCCTTCCCTGCTTTGGGGATGAATATTACTCTCACCTCTCGCCATGCCTTTGGAACATAACATAGCCTCAGACAGCACGTGTAGATGCGAATTAGCCATGGAATTATAGCTTCCTCTGACTTCTGGAGCATTATTGGTCGAATATTATCTATTCCGGGTGCTTTGAACGGGGCAAATGTGTTGATTGCCCAAGCTATTTTTTTGTCGTTTATTATTTCTTTGATTGTCACTAACTCCATTCCCTCCCTCGTACCTGGTGTTGTTACGCCGTAGCCGTCCAACACCTCGGTGCATCCTGGGAAGTGTGTTTCCGTTAGTATCTCCAGCGTTTTTTAGTGCGATTCAGTCCAGCTGCCGTCGGCTCTTCTTAGCGAAGACATCGGTGTCGGGGCCTTAGAAGGGACTTTTCTTAACCTAGACGCTTCCGTTGTAGATTCAATTGACTCGCAGAAGGTCCTCCATGAGTTTTTCTATGCGAATCTGATCTCTCTTTTCAGGATTTTAACGCTTTCCCTTTAGGTCGTCCATTCGATGTGTCCCTCTTTGGCGAGGTTCCACCTAGATCTTGAACTACGCAGAAGCTCCGCGATCTTGGGACTCCACCAGGGGGGGCGCTTCTTCCCTCGTGTTCCACTTTTTGGACATGATTTTTCAAAAGATCTGGAGAGCACCCCTGTTAGGGCTTCGACTGCATCGTCGATCTCTTCCTCGGAAGTGAGATCTATTTTCGGACAGAGGTTGTTGTGGTTTTGCACTTCCTCGCTAAATTTTTCCCAGTTCGCTCTTTTGGGGTTCCTGAACTGTTTCCTACCTTGACAAGCCATTTGTAATTCATAGAGAATCAAGCACTGGTCTGATAGCGACGCCCTGCTGGATACTCTCCAATTAGCAATTTGGACAGAATTATTTTGGGATACAAATGTTACATCGAAGACTTCCTTTCTGCTCGCCGTAACGAAGGTGGGATCATTTCCCCGATTACAGATGAGCAGATTGGTTCTTAAAAGAAAATCAAACAAAGCCTCACCTCTAGCGTTAATATCAGAGCTACCCCAAATAGTATGATGGGCGTTAGCATCACAGCCTAAGACTAAGTTTTTCTTACCTTGCTCTGACGCCGTTACTAGCGTCTTTACCGGTTCGGGGGGTACTGGTGTGTCGCCATCGTCTGGCATGTACGCCGACACCACTCTGCAGCTCTCGCCCTTGCCCTCTAACTCCACCACCGTCATATCGCCTGTGCTGAAATGAATTAGTGTTAGTGCGTGAAGTTCTTTCTTTGCCATGATACACGATCTTACCTTTCCTTTATTTCCTACATATAATGTATCATAGTGTTTCGACCCTAATCCCATCACCTGATTGTTATTAATCCATGGTTCTTGGATTAGGGCCAGGTCCAGCTGCTCCTTCTCGAGGAGAAGCTTCAGGTTGCCTGAGGCGACCTTACTATGATGCAGGTTTATTTGGACTACTCTCATAGTTGGTCGTAGCCGTCACCTCCTCCGTCTCAGTCGCCTTTGGGTTCTCTGCAGTCCGCTTTAGGAGCTTGAGGGTCACCTCGCTCGCTGCAAAAGATAGCGGCATCTGCATTTCCTTCTTCAATACTGCAGGTAGCTCATCGAATAGTACGATGTACCCTCTTGCACCATTCTTGGGTTCCTCCTCTGACACAATTTCCCAATCCCTCATCGGAATCTGGGGGTTTTGTGCCTGCAGGATGCTGAGGATCTCGTCTTTCTTTACCCCTATCTCGGGGATGGAGATTCTGCCCTTTGACTTTTTGGGCACTTCCTCTGTGGGTACAGCCTTTAGCAGTGCTCCCTCCCACAGTTGTGCACCGTTTAGCACCGTCTTGGCAAAATCATTCGACACCTGATAGGTAGGTGATGCCTTTGGACCATCTCATTTCCCCGTAGGCGGGGATCTTTGTATCCGTCTTTGCTCGAATATGGGAGATAATCGCTACACCTAGCGCGTTCTCGATGATCTTGCCACATTCTACGGAGTACTGTCCGCTTGGCTTCTTGGAGTCCACCACAGCTAGCTGCAGTGGGTTCTTTGTCACCTCGCTGTACTTCCCACCTGGGCCGGTTCCACGCGCGGGTGTCCTTTTGGGGCTTCCCGTGCTCGCTTCGTTCCGCTTGGCCTTCTTCGGAGCGTTGGGGGCGTCCTCTGACGACCTCAACCTCTTCGCGGCAAGCTCATTCTTTCGCCCCTCAGTGTCGGGTTTCCTTCGGAGTCCACTCGGGCCCGGCTTATCGTCGGTCGCCTTCTGCTTCATCCTTGAGTCCCCCTTCGCTGGATGGCTGCAATGGGCTTTGGGGCTAGCGACATCGTCCCTCGGCCGTTTTGCGCCGTTGTCTTTTTCTTTCGAGCCTTCGCTCTTAGTGACCACTTTAGCGGCTGACGGTCTTATCGGCTCAGGCCTCGTAAGAGCGTCTTTAGCTATAGTGTCCCTGGCCCATTCCAGGGAGGCTCGCTCCTTCTCGGTAAGGGAGCTTTTCTCTTTAGCGACGAGGATGCCATAGATGTGTTTGGCCTTTAGGTACTCCCGTTTCCTCAGCAGACCTGGGGATACCTTCTTCTCCTTCGCTTTTTCTTTTCGGGGTCTCTCGTCAGAGGGTTCAGCAAGAAGCTTCTCTTCCTCCTCTTTCGAGATCTCCTCGTCTGTCGTTCCGGCTTCTAGAGCCTCCTGTATATTAGTGAGGTCGTACGGCTCCACGAGTATTGTGTCGGCCACCGTCTCACTATCGGTACTTATCGCACCCTCTCTCACTTCATCCTTTTTGTTTTTCTTTGTTGTATCAATTTTGTTCCCACGAGTATGTCCGGAAGAACTGTCGATCCCGGCAGAGCCGACATACCGGGACAAGGCACTAAATACAACCGACCTTGCCTGGGCATCGAAGGGGACCGTTAGCGATCTGCATTTTTAACCACCTGCTGACCATGCAGCCATCGGCACGGGTGCCTCAACACCTTGGCTTAAGTGGGATTTTTGCTGGGGTTTACTCCCCGGACACCTTAACTAAAGGTGGGGTGATCTTAGTTTCGGTCTAGAGACAACTGATTTGCTACAACTCATTCAGAGGGGTGACCTTTCGACCGTCCCCCTGTTGTTTGCGCCTCCCACATGTCTCGTAGACTTACTACAAGCCCTTTCGCCCCGACAAGGCGTCAACCCGTCGAAAGAGTATTTTTTTATGTAAATTTGACTGTAAACATTTTTTAAATAAAAATTTAGACCACAAATTTTCAGTCGAAAAAACATATGAGAATGTGCGGAGGAATTACCAAATAAATGGAATCTCCATCGAAATCAAAAGTTGGAATGTCAGTTGGCTGAAATCGAATGATTTTCATTAAAAAAAAGAGTATGTAAATAATGCCTTCATTACATATCTACTTCAGTTAAAAAATCAACAGGGAATACAAAATGGGAGGATGTACTATTACAAAAAATATATCCCATAATTACATAACATCAAAGATAACATACTTATTTTCAATTATTATAAGTCTAGGTGTATATAATATATATCTATATATTTTGTTACCAAAGTACAACTTAAATAAAAAGAGAAAATATTTAGTATTTTATTACTTTCCGTAATATTCAGTTGCTATTTTGAAATTTGTTTAAAATATTATGCACTTTATGCATTTTACACCCACCACAGCCGACTCATATTATGTATCATAAATGGAGGCACTCTGTGAACACATCCAAATGGCAACATCAAATGTGTTCCCCTGGTGTTCAGAATTGAAGAATGCTCGAAAGTTGGTCTTGCTGGAAATGAATAGCTTGTGTGAATCTCAGTGGTGTCAAATTGGGTGCAGTTGTTGTAATTGCGTGCTGAAAATCCTACTTTACTTTACTTTACTGAGATCAATGAGGAAAAAAACAGACCTAATATGACAGAATATAGCTGTCCAAGTCGGTTGGCGCCCTCACCGGTCACAACTTTCTATGAAGCCATGCAATGAAATTAAATCTCAAGAATGATGACATCTGCAGAGGCTGCGGTGATGAAGAAGTCCATGAGGACAGACCTCACTTTCTCTGTCACTGCCCAAGTCTCTGTCACTTGAGGAACAGAACACTTGGAAGTTACTACTTCCAGGAAATCCAAGAACTCTCTAATGTCTCAATATCTGATCTTTATAAATGTTATTACGAGGACAGTGAATGAGACTAGTCCAAGAGTAGAGATAATAGGGCTTTTAGTTGCTTCTATCTGTAAAGATTGTAATAGGTTTATATTATCAAACTTTAGTTGCTCATCAAGTGATTCCAGATATTGGCCAATTTCGTATTTATCGATTGTGAAGGTCTTCAGGTAATTCTGGATCAGGCGTGTAGGATTTTCGTACAATCTTCCATCGATCGTTGTGTTAATTTCAAAATTTACAAGGTAGACGCCCTTTAAAGTGTTATTCTCCACGGTATGTTCGCCAGATATGAGAATGGTTCCATCTTTAATTACTTCTAAATCTAAGTTCTTCTCCTTAATTTTATTACATACTGTTTTCTGATTGTTTAATAGTTCTGATAGACATGTTTGGTTTTTATCTGTTTTGCAGAATGTGTGCTTTAATTCATGTTTACAATTTTGTATATTAATAAATTTTTCATTACATTTGGCTATTTCTTTACTTAAAATTAATTTCCCATCCTCTTGGCTTATGGCCCTACTTTCATATAATTTACAATGTTTGTTAATGATGGGGTATTTAATGTAAATTATAATTATTCCATTTTTTTGTAAAATCTTAAATTTAGACATATCAATTAGGTCGCTTATAGTAAAAGTTTTAATAGGTTCATTTTTTACAATTTTGTTTATATCATCCATATTTAATATAGCTGGATTTAAAATGTTTAGCTTGGCTAGAGTGAGTGTGTTTATCAAATTTTGAAGTTCAAAGATAATTAACTTGCATTTTTCGGAAATAAGTTCATTTTTAAAAACATGTTTTACAGATTTGATTGCTTCGAATATTTTAGAATTTGTTACAAATTGTTTATTGTTGTTTATTACAAGATCATTAATTTTATTCTCTATCGTAAGCTCATCATCATGGTCTGGGGTACCAGCTATCCATTTCCAGATAGTTCCTATTGTTTCGATTGCTCGTTTAGAGCGAGAAACCATAAGTTGGTCTAAAAGCATTTGTATGATATTGAAATTGATATTATGTGTGTTATACGGCAGTGAGTCGGCATAGGTTTCCTTGTCATGAGGCTGTTTCAACGATTCCTTGGTTTTGTCAAGAAAATCTTGGAAATAAGTCAAGTTTGTTACGTGGAAGATGCTTGAAGTATTTTCGTATAGGAGTGCGTCCCCAGTTTCGATTAACACATAGTTGTCTCGAGTGTAGTCGATGATTTCTGCATGAGTTGTTATCATGAATGTTATCAGAAGGGTGATAATGTCCATTGTCTGAAATTAAAATTTCAGATTATCTTTGTGGACAGTTTTACCATTTTTAAGTTTGACTTTGTTCCCTAAATCTTCGGATACCTTCTGAGGTTTATACTTGGGTTGCAATTTGCCCCAGTGGGCACCTGTAGTCTTTTGATACACCGTTTCATTGGGTTTGACTTCTATAGATTTCCGTTTTTTATTAAGGGCTTCAAGCATTTTATCTTGGGCCATCGCTAGTTTTAATGGAACATCGGAATGATTAATTCTGTTGAACAGAACTTCTGCGGGTTTCTTCTCTGTAGAAGAATGAATAGTTTTATTATATTCTTTAGCTGCTCTAATGAATATTTCAACTGGATCTAATAATTTAAACTCTTCTTTAACGCATCTGGCTATCTCCTGAAGGGTACTATGAGCTCGTTCCACTTGACCATTGGTCGTACTGTGGTTAGCTGGTGTATAGTATACAGAAATTTTCGATCTTCTCATTAGTGCTACGAAGGAAGCGGAGGTAAATGTGGGATCTTGGTCGCAGACTAAGTTTTTGCAATCAGGAAATGCTTGCAGTAGTTCGAGAACTTTATTTTGCATTTCTTGACGATTGTCTAGAATTTTTAAAATTAGGAATTTAGAATATGCGTCGATGCATGTGAGAATCTTTATTTTTTCTGCAAACATTACATCAATATGTACGCACTCTCCCTCTTTTACAGGAATTGGTGCCTCGCCAATTGGTTGTTTATTAGGATGCCTATCGTATTTATTTACGTTGCATATCTCGCAGTTCCTCGTGAATTGTTGGAATTCGTCTGACATTCCAGGCCAATAATATTTATCAATAACTTGTTTAAGGTTTTCTCTGAAGTTTCTGTGGGCGCGAGTGTGCGTTTGCTCGACTATTGATACCTGATCATCTTTATTAGAAATATCGTGGGCAAAATATTTTGCCTGAATGAATTTATTCTTGAAGCACTCTTTCAAAATGTTTTTGATTTCATAGATTGTTTCGGGGGTAGCAAACAAGGCTACTAAACCTTCTTTTATAAATTCCTTGAATATAGGTATCAGGTCGGAAGGTTCACTATATGTGATGATGTGTCTAACTTTTGTAGGGAATGGTTTAAGATGTTCGTGAATAGTTGCTATTCCTTTCTCTATTATTATCTGTTGGTTAAACTGGTTTAGAGGTCTATTGATCAATTCAATTTGATATTCATCACTACTTTCGGCTGAGTGCTGAGTGGCTTCAGAAGAGCTGTCCGAAATCTGGTTTAAATTTTGTCTGGATAGGGCGTCAGCCACTATGTTTGTAGTTCCAGGTTTATAGACCATTTTCGGTGCATGTTCTTCAATGAGAGCATGCCAGCGTTTCATTTTAGCATTAGGGTTTCTGGGTGAAACCGCAAATGTTAAGGGCTGGTGATCCGTATTGTTACATTCGGCTAAGATTCGAAAAGATAAAACACTATTCTGTTTACTAAACTCTAATAAATCACTTTTAATACAAGACAATATCACTTAAAATCAACTTTTCCGCTTATTTCAATCTTTTCCACTTATTACAATCTTTTCCACTTATTTTAAATCACTACCGATACTATTCGAACTTTGCTTTACACGGTTTAAAGATAAACTGTCATCTCGTCGGATTTCGCAACCCTTTTTATACTCCCCACTAAAGCTTCTCGAATATTCTATACTCCAACCGGAACAATCGAGAATGTACTAGTTTCGTTTTAGACCATTCACCATTCGTTGAGTTTCGACGATTCGAAGTTCCGTTGAATAAGTTCGTCTACTTTCCATTAGATGGCGTTGTGGTCAATAAGTAGTACTTTTCAATCCACACTACAATATCCCCCTCTTAAACTTGTTCGTCCCGAACAAATGCGTCAACATTTTCCCCAATGTAACGGTGAAGACGATCCACATGGACCACTTTGATTTTACCTCTTCCTCGTTGGATTCGATAGACCACGTCGTTGATTCGCTTGACTACTCTATAGGGCCCCTCCCAATCTTGTTGCAACTTAGGCGACACACCTTTTCTTCTATGGGGATTGTAGAGCCATACCAGATCTCCTTCCTCGAATCCTGTAGTTGTTGCTTTGACATCGTACCTCGTCTTCATGCGGTCGCTGGCTATCTTGATCTTCTGCCACTTCGAATAGCATGGATTTTGGGTCTCCTGCCTCGCTTTCGACAGCATCCTGCAGACGAAGTATGAGGTCACTTTTTCCCCCAGCTGTGGACAGATTCCATTTTTCCATCTCAGTTTTTAGCTGAGGTTTGCTGAGTTGTAGTAATGCCAACGTACGAACCATTTTTACTAATTCACTATTGTTTTCTTTTTCACTTTTTTTTTCCTTCTTTTTCTATTTTCTTAATCAATTTGTAAGAATTCAATTTCACTTCACTTTATTTATTTTCTTTTAATTCACAATTTAGTTCACTGTTTTTCTTTTCACAACACTTCGCACAGAATAAGTTTTATCCCACTTCTGACACCAATGTTACATTCGGCTGGGATTCGAAAAGATAAAACACTATTCTGTTTACTAAACTCTAATAAATCACTTTTAATACAAGACAATATCACTTAAAATCAACTTTTCCGCTTATTTCAATCTTTTCCACTTATTACAATCTTTTCCACTTATTTTAAATCACTACCGATACTATTCGAACTTTGCTTTACACGGTTTAAAGATAAACTGTCATCTCGTCGGATTTCGCAACCCTTTTTATACTCCCCACTAAAGCTTCTCGAATATTCTATACTCCAACCGGAACAATCGAGAATGTACTAGTTTCGTTTTAGACCATTCACCATTCGTTGAGTTTCGACGATTCGAAGTTCCGTTGAATAAGTTCGTCTACTTTCCATTAGATGGCGTTGTGGTCAATAAGTAGTACTTTTCAATCCACACTACAGTATGAATCTCTAAATTTGTCACTCCATACAAATAATTGCGTAAATTTTTTAGAGCGAAAACTATGGCGTAGAGTTCTTTCTCGTTTGCCGCATAATTTCTCTCAGTTTTGCCTAATGTTTTGGATATAAAAGTAATAGGTTTTCCATCTTGCGATAAGACCGCTCCGATTGCGTCGTCAGAAGCATCGGTAGTGAGGACAAATTTTTTTGAAAAGTCGGGCTGGGTAAGTTCAGTCTCAGTTATTAGGTGGTCTTTAAGTGTATTAAATGCTTGCACCGCATCCGCATCTAATTTTATATTGGTCTTTTTTGCCATATGGGTAGACACTTGCCCGCTCTCGCTTTGGAGATATTTAGTTAATGGCTTAGCTATGCTTGCATAATTCTTTATAAATTTACGGTAGTAACCAATCATGCCTAAGAAACTTCTAAGTTGACGTAGAGTCGTTGGTTCAGGGTATTCTTTGATTGTTGCTACCTTGTCCGGGTTTGTTTTGATAACGTTATGTCCCACGACATAACCTAAGAAGTCTACTTTTTCTTGGTATAACATCGACTTTTCAATTGAAATTTTCATATTCGCGTTTTTAAGCACTTGGATTATCGTGTCCAAATGTTGTGTATGTTCTTGAATACTATGGGAATACACAATTATGTCGTCTATATAGACATGACATATTTTGCCAATATATGGTCGGAGAATGTCGTCCATTGCTCTTTGAAAAATTGAAGGAGCATTCTTCAATCCAAAAGGCAATCGTATGTATTCGTACTTGCCATTATTGACAGAAAAGCTTGTTTTTTCTATATCGGATTCCTTCATCTTTATCTGATGGAACCCTGATTCTAAGTCTAACGTGGAAAAATATTTAGCTTTTCCGAGATTAGATAAAATTACATTGGTATCCGGTATTGGATACTTGTCTGAAATTGTATTTTCGTTCAATTTCTTGTAGTCGGTAACTAACCTGCTTTTAGGCGAGCCATCTTTATTTGTACCTTTTTTCGGTACAACCCATACAGGGCTATTGTATGGAGATTTGGAAGGTCTAATTATACCTTCTTTTAATAGTTTTAGCACTTCGCTGTTCACAAAGTTATTTGCGGATAAAGGGTACGGATATTGTTTACTCCAGATTGGTTTATCGTTATTGGTGCGAATTTCTGCCAAAACGTCCGTTCTGAATGGTAAAGTAGTATCAATGTTACTATGAATATTTTCTATTTTCTTCATCATTGATTCAGAAAGATAATCCGTATTCTTCTCCTGAATATTATTAATTTTAGTTGAATCGTTAAAATAAATTTTCTCCTTCTTGTCGCCGTAGCTAAGGATACTTTTTTCGAAGTCTATTTTAGCGTTCACTCGATTCAATAAATTAGCTCCGATCAGAGCTTCATATTCTAAATTTTTTAAAATATAGAATCTTGTTTTTGTCCAAAGAATTAGAGCTTCATGACAAGAATCAATTATGGTCTCACCATTGACTGTACATACTCTTTTTTTTACGGGCAAAATAATCTCATCGCTGAGAATACCAGATTTGCAGTAGTTGCAGCTAGCTCCGGTATCGATGAGTATTCTTATATTTTTATTGTTTATTCGTCGGCGTAAGTGGGGTAGCCCCACTCTTCGCCTAAAAAATCAACATCTTCGTTTAAATTGTTGATTCTCTCATTTTTTTGTGGGGGAGGTTGAGCAGAGTATTGTGCACTCGGTTCTCTCTCTCGTTTAAAGTTTGGACGTGTATTATTGTTGTGTGTGTTGTACTGGGGTGTTTGCCAGTGTGGGTTTTTGTTATTATTATAAAAATAATTATTGTTACCACGGAATTGGTGGGCATTATTTGTCTGCTGATGTATTTGTTTGAATCTATTCAGTTCGTGAGAACTGATAGGTTTGTTAGCGGAGCTGCCGAGAACCATTGGTTCACAATGCTGTGGTAACTGTCTATAACCATTGCTATTTTGGTGTTGTGGAACTTGGGCATAATTATTCCGTGTAGGAAAACGCAGGACGTTAGAATCTCTTTTATTTCCCCCTTTCTGGGAACTAAATTGAAGGCCGAAATTTGCTCTTGTGTTATTACTTTCTAATTCCTGAGCCTTGGCAAGAGCGTTTGGCAAATCTTCTGGATTTAGTGAAAACAATATATTTGCCAGTTGGCCATTTAGTCCCGTGATAAATATGCGCAGCGCGTTTCTGCGATGTATGTTATTTAATTCTAAAGTAACTAGAGAATTAGATCCGTGTGTCATTATGGTTTTATTAGTTAACAGTGTTAGTTTTTGGTTCACTGTATTGTAGAAATCTAACAAGGACGTGGATCCTTGTCGAAGGATACTCAATTATTGTTCTATAACATGAGCAGGGCGTTTATCCGCATAAGCAAAATCGAGACGTGCTATGATCGCATCGAAATTTAGTACTGTTCCGTGATTGGTGAGTACATCGTTAGCGTGGTCAGTGATTTTATTGCGGAATATTGTCAATGCCGCGAAATATTTTTTGCTTCCTATATCGTATAAAGATATAGAATTGTGAGCAGCCTCTCGCCAACTCACATATGCTGTTTGAATTCCAGAGAATTCGGGAAGTGACTTGATTACATCAAGTGCCTCATTACAGTTTATCGTAGGATCGATAGTCTGTACTTTATACTCCGTAATAGAGCTAGTAATTCCCATTGATGATATGAGATTCTCTAATTTATTAATTTCCTTTTGGTGTTTATTTTCTTGTTCTTGGAATGACCTTTGAATAGACTCGTTATTGAGTGTTAAAGCCTTCGCTATAATTTCATCAACTGTTTGTTGATTTAGAGTAGTACCAAAAGCCATTTCTGTTTTATTTTCAAGTTCGGAATCTGATTCTAAATCGTTTAATTTTAAACAAGTTTTATATGGCTTAAAATATCTGTTTTTAGTTTTTCTAAATCTATCCATACAACACTTTTTTCTCTTATAATCTTACAATTCTTAAAAATATTTCTTACTATTATTTTCTCCTTGTTTCTGGATACTTTTCCTGGTTTTCAAAGCTGGATACTCGGTCGTCTCGATCTGATGAATCCTTTTGCTTTTATTCTTTTTGATTTGCTCTTTCCTCTGTCGTGCGGAGTACTTTGGCTGTTTATTTGGCGATGCACTGAGTTTAAGTTTACTTTATTTTTTCAACTTTAATTAAACTTGAGCATCCCGGTTGAGCCCCCAATTAACAATTATCAAAACGCAATTAAATTTTATAAAAACAGAACAAATTTTATTCACAACAAAATCTATTATTATTACGTTACTATTACGAGTTGCACTGATGACTGTCTGTCCTGGTTACCGTTGATGTCCCTTTTATAGTCGATTCGGGTGTGTCGCTCGGTGACCTTTCGCCAGATGTTCTATGATGGTTCTCACGATCGTTTGTTATTGTTGATGGGGGTCGGATGATGCAAGGTGTTGTGTTGGTTTTACGATCGTTCGCCAGATGTTTTCTCGCGATCGTTATCTCGTTCCCAAATAGTGTGGGAAATCAATTCAACCTCCTGCTTTGCTGTATTTTTGTTGTTGTTGTTGTTGTTTGAAAATGGATAGTTCAGTGGGAGAACTAGAGTGTTAACTTATATTTATACTAAACTATATTTAATTTGTGTAATAAGAAGAGATTCGACAACTAATAAACGCTAACTTCGACTTAATATTTTCATTTGTGTTCCTGCATGTGTATTGTTGAAGCGGCAAAAGAAAGTACAAAATACACCGAAAGTATTTGAAGTTTTCACTCAATATTAAAAATATCCAGAATATCTATGCATTTACGAATTCCCTATATACATTTTTAGTGCACAAAAATATTATCATAACATGAAAAATGTTTTCATATCTCATCAACACGACTTTGTAAAAACGATTCGAGTAAGCCAAGGCATCCATATGTTATTTGACATTTCGATGCAGCATTACGGCCTGTTTTACATGTAGGAGGCGCTGGTACAGGGTCATCAAATGCGAAGATGCCTTTTCGAAGGAATTTCTAGTTGGCTGCGTTTGCGAGATACGCGACGCATGGGACGGCTTGAAGCTCAAGTTGATCCTGGCGAGGGAGATTCCTAGAAGACCAAGGATACGCATCTGGCTCCCTAACATGACCATCGACAGTGACAAGCTCGTCAACTGTCTTAAGCTACACAATCCGACGGTTGCAATGGATGACTGGAAAGTCATCAAGGCTGAGGAACCACACAACAACACCATATCATTCTTGATGCTGATAACAGAAGACAGCGCGGCACTGATCGAGAAGATCGGCTGCAAACTTCGTTTTGGCAGCAGGCACGCCAAGGTCAAGATATTCCGATCGACAGGTCAGACCGACGACTTAGACGAAGTCGACGACGCCAGCAAGCTGCTGGAAGACATGTTGATCGAGACGGCCCAATCAACAACCCAAACCAACCAAACCCCCGAAAATACCAATGCTGAAAGTCGTGCAGATTAATCTGAAGCACTCTAAGTGTGCTACGGATAATCTGATGGTTTTTCTCAGAGAGGAAAACATAGACATCAGTATTGTACAAGAACCCTGGGTAAAAGGCCACACCATCAAGGGCCTAAACAACAAACATTATGACCTATTATACAACCCTAATAACAACAACCATGGTAAGCCAAGAACCTGCATTCTAGCTAAAAAACATATTAAAGCTTTTTTATGTCCAAATTTTAGATCGTCTGATTTAACAACAGGATTACCCTGATCTGGGTTCCAGGCCACAGTAACGTTTATGGAGACGAACAGGCTGACGAGCTGGCCCGGCGAGGTTCAAGCCTCCACTGCTCGCTTGCGGCAATGGTCCACATTCCAATAGGAGCAGTCAAAGCAAATATTTCCGCAGAATTCCTATCAAAAGCCAATCTCGAATGGGGAGGCTATCTAATTGCATCATATCCAGAAGGATGTGGCCAAACTATAGCAGGGAAAAAACAACCCACCTCCTGAGTAGAACACGTAAAGATATAGCCAGAATAACAGCGATTACCACAGGCCACTGGCCTATAGGGGACCATGCAGTCAGATTAGGTATCCCACATAATACACACTGTCGCAGCTGTAACGACGCAACTGAAAAAGAGACCCTCATTCACTACCTATGCGCTTGTCCGGCACTAGCTAAGCTAGGACTAGACAGCGAGCCCTCGGTAGGCCCTTCCTCACATCCCTAAAGAGAGGAAGTCGCTAATGCCCAAGCCACAATGGCGCTTTGCGGCGTGCGTGCGTTGACAGATAGAGTAGAACCAATGCTTTCATATGGTGCAAGCCAGAATGCGGCTTCAGGCTTCGGGTCGCGTTGTGATCGTAAATATCGTAAAGTTCAACGCGGCGCCCAAGTAGAGCAACTTTCTACTTTCAGTGGCGTTGGACGGCTTTGACGTTTTCTTTCGGTTTGGTTTGTTCGATTTGATAATATTTAAAGTGTTAGAGCATATGCCGTTCATTGTTGGAGTTGCATGGATTCATTTAGGTATACACGTACCTACTCGTTTTTAGTAGCCTATGAGGTTTTTTCAATACAAATTAATTATATTACTGTGTGGAAATGACGAATATTATTTTTGTTGTAATGCTACTAGTGATTTCTTTAGATTGTTGGAAAAAAAAATATGTGCTCAAATGAAATGTACACGCTTTTGATATTTCAATTTTGTCTGAAACTACTCTATTCTTCATACAATTTATTAACAAGATAAACATTTTTGTTTAGAATATTTATAGTTTCTTTTTCTAGTTGAGGGTAGGTAAATCTAATTTCCTGCGATGTGCAAATGATAGGTATTATTTTATTACTTGGTTTACTCGCCCAGGTTTGCTCGTGCCAATGAATTGCATTGCTTAGATATATTTTTTATTGTCCATCGGGACAATGCACATGAATATGCGCACCTTTGTCCAACTTTGACCCAACTTCACGGGAATTCTCTGGCCAATAGATATCGAAGATTCCCTGTAAATTTGAACTCAATCGGCTGGTAGGGTTTGAAGTCAGTACATAGGAACATAAAAAATGTCTGGACAAGACAGCGAAGATCTTCGCGGAAATATAGCAAAAAAATTACCCCTATTAGGTCATAAAATCCTTTCAATATGCATTGTCCGATGGCTGACCGGATGTGGTAAAAACCCAGCGAGCGACGAGAAGCAGTACCTGCGATCGCAATCGTCCGAATGTCCAGCATACCACCAGATGTATACATATAATTGAAATAAAATATAAATATAAATTGAAAAATCAGGTAAATCGTCGGTATACATATTTGAGAATTTATTAATAGGGGTTTTTTTAAATAGCCAAATTAACAAAATTGCACTTCTCTATTTAAGTGACTGAACTTCTTTCCACAGCTCAGATAAATGCTGTCCATTTGGTAATATTGCTCACTTAAATCGTTTTACAAGAAGTATTCCACAAAGTAATCAATTCACCATTTTAAGGGAAGGGATTTTCGATGTAATTTACCCATATCTTCTCAACTAAACTAAAAATCTACCTGTCTCGCCTGAAACGCCTTTCATGTGAAGCCATGTACCTGTGTACATTGAATGCACAGACAATTCTTCCACAAAAATATTCCACGACAATAAAAGTGAAAATTCATTTTATTGTTAATTATTTATGCATTTTTTTTTTTTTACTATTTTGAACAAATTTCCTCTTAATTCGTGCATTAAAATAACAATTATAAGCAAAAAAAGAGTAGTTGCATTCTGCTCTGAATTCGTACATAACTTACGTACGCAACATAAACCAAACAGAACTTTCAATCTCTCCTACTCTAATCTCTCAACGCGCCAACGCTCTGAAGCGCCATTTAGTTTTGGAAAAGTGCGGCTTGCGCGCGTTGACATAAAGTACGGTAAAGTTTCTAAAACGCCTGTCAACGCACGCAAGCGGCAAAGCGTCATTGTGAATTGGGTATAAGAATAATGGCCAAGCCACAATGGCGCTTTGCGGCGTGCGTGCGTTGACAGATAGAGTAGAACCAATGCTTTCATATGGTGCAAGCCAAAATGCGGCTTCAGGCTTCGGGTCGCGTTGAGATCGTAAATATCGTAAAGTTCAACGCGGCGCCCAAGTAGAGCAACTTTCTACTTTCAGTGGCGTTGGACGGCTTTGACGTTTCCTTTCGGTTTGGTTTGTTCGATTTGATAATATTTAAAGTGTTAGAGCATATGCCGTTCATTGTTGGAGTTGCATGGATTCACTTAGGTATATATCTACGTACCTACTCGTTTTTAGTAGCCTATGCGGTTTTTTCAATACAAATTAATTATTTTACTGTGTGGAAATGACGAATATTATTTTTGTTGTAATGCTACTAGTGATTTCTTAAGATTGTTGATAAAAAAATATGTGCTCAAATGTTATGTAGGTACACGCTTTTGATATTTAAATTTTGTCTGAAACTACTCTATTCTTCATACAATTTATTAACGAGATAAACATTTTTGTTTAGAATATTTATAGTTTCTTTTTCTAGTTGAGGGTAAATCTAATTTCCTGCGATGTGCAAATGATAGGTATTATTTTATTACTTGGTTTACCCGCCCAGGTTTGCTCGTGCCGATGAATTGCATTGCTTAGATATATTTTTTATTGTCCATCGGGACAATGCACATGAATATGCGTACCTTAGTCCGACTTTAACCCAACTTAACGGGAATTCTCTGGCCAATAGATATCGAAGATTCCCTGTAAATTTAAACTCAATCGGCTGGTAGGGTTTGAAGTCGGTACATAAGAACATAAAAAAATGTCTGGACAAGACAGCGAAGATCTTCGCGGAAATATAGCAAAAAAATTACCCTAATTAGGTCATAAAATCCTTTCAATATGCATTGTCCGATGGGTGACCGGATGTGGCAAAAACCCAGCGAGCGACGAGAAACAGTACCTGCGATCGCAATCGTCCCAATGTCCAGCATACCACCAGATGTATACATATAATTGAAATAAAATATAAATATAAATTGAAAAATCAAGTAAATCGTCGGTATCCATATTTGAGAATTTATTAATAGGATTTTTTTGTTTAAATAGCCAAGTAAGTTTTTAACAAAATTGCACTTCTCTATTTAAGTGACTAAACTTCTTTCCACAGCTCAGATAAATGCTGTCCATTTGGTAATATTGCTCACTTCAATCATTTTACAAGAAGTATTCCACAAAGTAATCAATTCACAATTTTAAGGGAAGGGATTTTCAATGTAATTTACCCATATTTTCTCAACTAACTAAACTAAAAATCTACCTGTCTCGCCTGAAACGCCTTTCATGTGAAGCCATGTACCTGTGTACATTGAATGCACAGACTATTCTTCCACAAAAATATTCCACGACAATAAAAGTGAAAATACATTTTATTGTTAATTATTTGTGCATTATTTTTTTTTTTACTATTTTGAACAAATTTCCTCTTAATTCGTGCATTAAAATAACAATTATAAGCAAAAAGGAGTAGTTGCATTCTGCTCTGAATTCGTACATAACGTACGTAGGCAACATAAACCAAACAGAACTTTCAATCTCTCCTACTCTAATCGCTCAACGCGCCAACGCTCTGAAGCGCCATTTAGTTTTGGAAAAGTGCGGCTTGCGCGCGTTGACATAAAGTATCGTAAAGTCTCTGAAACGCCTGTCAACGCACGCACACCGCAAAGCGCCATTGTGAATTGGGTATAACATCAAAGAACACATTTATGTCGCACACAGTTCGAAAATAGAGCAAATGCAGACGTCTATCGCGACCGAGTACGGATTGAAAATAAAGCAACGCTGAAAATAACGAAAGAGAGCGAATGAGAACACAAGAATCAGATGGGACTTCGCGGCCCATCCGTCATCCGTGTTCGGCTATCCCCTGCACTTTTCATCCCCTTTACCAACACATTCTCGACACTAAAGTGAAAAAACGGTGCGTGTAGAAGGGGTCTATGATGGTCATCCACTAGAAAGTTATTTATCTCTTTTAGTTTATTCATCTGTGGCTCTGAAACTGTCAAACTAAAAAAAAATAAAGCATTGAGATTTGGTTTTGGAGATTGAATTCAAAAGTGGTCGTATCAGTTCCACTCTGTTCAAAAGCTCGTTTAATATTATATTTAAGTGGTTATAAGCATGGTAAGTGCAATTTGAGTATATAGATATAAACACATATATAACTAGACTGAAAGTAATGCATATTAACTCGGTGCTTGCAGGACGTTTTCCTCATGATTCGAAGACACAAGACTACTATATTTACTGATGCTAAGGAAAACACATCTGTAAACGAATTGAAAAGGATGATTGAAGGTTCAATGTTCATCGATAAATTGTGAAAGAATTGTTAAAGAACATACATTTTATTCGATCGCAGGTATTCTAAAAGTTAATCCAGTAGACCAAATCTTATTTAATTACGATAATGACCCGATGGACAATGACAAGGTCTTGCAAGACTATGGTATAACTATGTCGACTGCAAAAGCTCAAGCTCCAGCACAGCTTGGGCTAGTCTTACGGTAAGATTCTAAATTTCGTAAATTGATCTTATAATATCCATTTTTGTCCAACTATCTACTTTAAGTTTTCTATTTGATAAGCGCTACTTAATACCGTTTTCGATTAGTATTCTCAGATTTCTCGAATTCAAACATAAAAATACTAACCCAAATTGATTTATAAACATAATCAGCCATAATCATAGTGAGTTTCTCCCGAAAAAATATACCACCCGAAAAATTTGACTTTCACTTTTTGCTTATCTATCATTTGCCGGGCGAAAAACTGTTGATGTTCGAAAAATTCCCCTTATTGATAGAACTTTTTCGGGCGGAATATACTGCCATTTACCACATAAATTTTCCATTATTTTTTTATAGGCGAACAAGAAAACAAGCCGCGCCATAAGTTATTTACTTACTTTAATTTCAAGTTTGAAAATATTTTTTTCGAAAACTATTAACAGCTATAACTTGATTTAAAAATAATCCGCCTTACCAATAATCATTTTTAGTCTTCAACTTAAATATTTTGACGGTCAAAATGGATAATTTTATATGGAAATTTTCGCCATTGTGACTTCGTAAAAGTTAGCCTGGACACTAAAAATGATATTGGTATTCCTATATTAATGTTTATCCTAGAAGACACAGATTCATTCACTTTTGTACACTGACTCCTACCAGTAAGGAATGTCTTAAACCATTTTAATTCTGTAGAATTCTGTTTGTTTCTTTAGTTGAAAGGCACGGTTTAGGTCTAAGAAAACAGCAATGACAGACTTCCTTCCTTCAATTTCACGTTTCCAGTCACTCAACACATACAGCTAGGTTCCAGAAATGAGTGAAATGAAATCGAAATCGAAATTGCAAATCGAGTGAATTCGTTTTCATGTCGTTTTCCATTGGTTTCACTCGGGGATTCACTCATTCCGAAATCCAATGGAACAAGAAAACTGCTTCTGGCTGACTACACTCACGTATTGGTGAAACGTCAAAAATTACTACATGGCTGCTGCCATTGACTTATTATATATGGACTGCTAGTCGACGTCTTCGCGTTGGTTCCAACCATTGACTTATTATATATGGACTGCCAGTAGACGTATTCGCGTTGGTTCCAACATAACCACTAGCCCTCTTGGTTCGGAGCGGAATAATTTGGAAATTCACACTTTTTTGTAGTGGCATCTATTGTTAACAATGACGCAACAATTTGAATTTCAACCGTTTTACTTGCCAAATCCACTAACGCCCTATAGGTGTCTCTAGCATCCTATGGAGAAATCAAAGATGGTTGATATCATTGGATATTACAAGATTTAGAATATAGCCAAATAAAATCTGAAATTCAGTTTTGTTGTTGTTTAGCCAGAAATCGCGAAAAACCATTGTCAACCCCTAAAAATGCACCCCATTGCACTCCGGATAGCTGCTGTCGGTTCGATTTTTTTGTCCAGTCTTACAAGAGCTTGCTCTACAATATTCCGCTGTCAGAGTGCTGTAACGAATTATTATTTTTTTTTCTCATTTTTACGCCTATTTCTACTGGACTACGAGTATAAGTAGAGACTGTTATTTACCAAATTTAGTAGTGAATTTAAGAAAAGGACTATTAAAAAGTAAATCTATACCAAAAAACAGCTATAAAACCCAACTAATAAATAGATTTTGATTCTTTTAAATATGTTGCGGTCAAATAAATGTAATTGTACCTTTCCCTCGTGAAAACAAATTGTGAAAAATACGTGATAATTGAAATTAAATATGTTGAAGTTAATATTTTCTATGTTGAATAGATTTTGTGGTCAAGTGCAAGAATGATGGCAGAAGAAACTATACATTAAAAACTGGGGAACTCTGTGGAGTTAAATATTGCACATCGTACAGGAATCCAAATAATGTACATCTATGCACCGAATTCCCAAAAAAGTTCATAATGATCGGAACAATCCAAAGAATTTTCTTATTTGTAGCCGCCACTTGAAAAAGAACAAATTTTAACTCCTCTTTCACAAGGATGTCTTCTTATATTATTTCCTTTTGGACTAAGCATTCTCAACTAAAAACCTGCCGCAATCTTGTATTGCGTGTGGAGAAAATTAAATCCAAATATGAGTTATATTAAATCCTAAAGGGCAACAGATAACACGATAAAAAAATTGTTCTATAATTGGTAACTTCGAGTGCTTTGTTTACAATTTTTTAAGGCATGATTTTATTCACATCTCTTAATTTTTCACAAATATTTTACTTGTTTTATATACTTTGACATTTTCTAGAGGCATTCTGATATCAAATTTGTCAATGTCTATACAATAAATTTAAAATAGAATGTTTTGCGCGCGCTTCCAATTTATAATTTCAGTAGGAACTTCTGTGATGAAATCAACTGTCACAAATCTTATCCTGTGATTTGGGTACGTAAAAATCTTGGTAGGTGGCGTGGAAATCAATTTACCGAGTCACAATTTGAATTTACCTCATAAATTCGCTCACGCCCAATAGGTGCCTCTAGCATTCTATGGAGAAATCCAAGATGGTTCGTCATTTTGTTTCACTTATTTTTCGCTCCGAACCAAGAGCGCTAGTTTATGTTGGCGTCATTTTCTGGGCAAAATTTGTATGAACTGACATTTCACTAGCAGTCCATATATAATAAGTCAATGGTTCCAACATAACCACTAGCCCTCTTGGTTCGGAGCGGAATAATTTGGAAATTCACACTTTTTTGTAGTGGCATCTATTGTTAACAATGACGCAACAATTTGAATTTCAACCGTTTTACTTGCCAAATCCACTAACGCCCTATAGGTGTCTCTAGCATCCTATGGAGAAATCAAAGATGGTTGATATCATTGGATATTACAAGATTTAGAATATAGCCAAATAAAATCTGAAATTCAGTTTTGTTGTTGTTTAGCCAGAAATCGCGAAAAACCATTGTCAACCCCTAAAAATGCACCCCATTGCACTCCGGATAGCTGCTGTCGGTTCGATTTTTTTGTCCAGTCTTACAAGAGCTTGCTCTACAATATTCCGCTGTCAGAGTGCTGTAACGAATTATTATTTTTTTTTCTCATTTTTACGCCTATTTCTACTGGACTACGAGTATAAGTAGAGACTGTTATTTACCAAATTTAGTAGTGAATTTAAGAAAAGGACTATTAAAAAGTAAATCTATACCAAAAAACAGCTATAAAACCCAACTAATAAATAGATTTTGATTCTTTTAAATATGTTGCGGTCAAATAAATGTAATTGTACCTTTCCCTCGTGAAAACAAATTGTGAAAAATACGTGATAATTGAAATTAAATATGTTGAAGTTAATATTTTCTATGTTGAATAGATTTTGTGGTCAAGTGCAAGAATGATGGCAGAAGAAACTATACATTAAAAACTGGGGAACTCTGTGGAGTTAAATATTGCACATCGTACAGGAATCCAAATAATGTACATCTATGCACCGAATTCCCAAAAAAGTTCATAATGATCGGAACAATCCAAAGAATTTTCTTATTTGTAGCCGCCACTTGAAAAAGAACAAATTTTAACTCCTCTTTCACAAGGATGTCTTCTTATATTATTTCCTTTTGGACTAAGCATTCTCAACTAAAAACCTGCCGCAATCTTGTATTGCGTGTGGAGAAAATTAAATCCAAATATGAGTTATATTAAATCCTAAAGGGCAACAGATAACACGATAAAAAAATTGTTCTATAATTGGTAACTTCGAGTGCTTTGTTTACAATTTTTTAAGGCATGATTTTATTCACATCTCTTAATTTTTCACAAATATTTTACTTGTTTTATATACTTTGACATTTTCTAGAGGCATTCTGATATCAAATTTGTCAATGTCTATACAATAAATTTAAAATAGAATGTTTTGCGCGCGCTTCCAATTTATAATTTCAGTAGGAACTTCTGTGATGAAATCAACTGTCACAAATCTTATCCTGTGATTTGGGTACGTAAAAATCTTGGTAGGTGGCGTGGAAATCAATTTACCGAGTCACAATTTGAATTTACCTCATAAATTCGCTCACGCCCAATAGGTGCCTCTAGCATTCTATGGAGAAATCCAAGATGGTTCGTCATTTTGTTTCACTTATTTTTCGCTCCGAACCAAGAGCGCTAGTTTATGTTGGCGTCATTTTCTGGGCAAAATTTGTATGAACTGACATTTCACTAGCAGTCCATATATAATAAGTCAATGGTTCCAACATAACCACTAGCCCTCTTGGTTCGGAGCGGAATAATTTGGAAATTCACACTTTTTTGTAGTGGCATCTATTGTTAACAATGACGCAACAATTTGAATTTCAACCGTTTTACTTGCCAAATCCACTAACGCCCTATAGGTGTCTCTAGCATTCTATGGAGAAATCAAAGATGGTTGTGATCATTGGCTTCGTTTTCCAATGCCATCTACTTTAAACAGTGACGCAACAATTTTAATTTACCTCATAAATTCTCTCACGCCCAATAGGTGCCTCTAGCATTCTATGGAGAAATCCAAGATGGTTCGTCATTTTGTTTCACTTATTTTTCGCTCCGAACCAAGAGCGCTAGTTTATGTTGGCGTCATTTTCTGGGCAAAATTTGTATGAACTGACATTTCACTAGCAGTCCATATATAATAAGTCAATGGCTGCTGCCAACTGGCTTGTATAAAATACATAAAATGCACTTGTGTAAGTGCTTCTCGAGTGGATTCTGACTTCAAATCGAGAAGCGAAATTCTCTCAGAATCAATAGAAGAGTATTTTTTGCGCCAATGGAACGGTTTCAGAAGTGATTTTCTTGATTCCGGACGCTCCCGGACGCTTCTTTTTGCCCAATGGAAAACGACATCAGTGTTCTGCATTCCGACCGATTCGGTAACTCCGAAATTTTTTCGAAATCACTTTTCGTGAAATTGCAAACAGCTAATCACCGGTCTGTCATTTGGAGCATCGTAAAAGTGTTTTTATTTTGGAAAATTGTTTTTTAATAAAATTGTGTTGTTCGTGTGGCTTAAAATATTATTTTTATTATAATTTTATTATAAACGGATCTTATAATGAGTGCTGTGCTAGTTGCTGCACAGGAGAAATAAAAAAATTAAAAGACGAAGGCTGAGAGATATATCAAATCCCTTGGAAATTGCAGATGCTGCGCAAGTTATAAAAGCTAAAAACGAAAGTTTAATTTTGTCAATTATTAGTCGTTTAATAGAGGTTCATTTCATACTACCGTCTAAATGTGTATTTCTAATGTTGTTGCAAATTGTTGAACCACACCTTCAACAATATTCAATTCCTGCCAATTTGCAGCTAGCCGCAGTTTTGCGTTTTTGCTGCTCCATAAAATGAATAAATATTCTCTCCTGCGCAGTATTTTTATGTTTACACCTGTTTTAAATATATTTTTTTTTTAAATAAGCCTATCAAGTTTGTTTTAAATTGCATGAAATACACATAATGTGAAGTTCATTTTTCGACAACTTTATCGAGCAACTGGAGCCGTATATCAGCAATAACACGGAGAGCGTTGATTTCCAAATCGTCCAAGGTCTCATCGGCATAGACTAGTGACTTCACATACACTCAAAGAAAGTAATCTAAATCACAGGATCGTGGAGGCCTAATCACCGGGTCCATTACGCGAAATTATGCGCTCAGAAAATGTTTACCGCAATAAATTGATAAATTATATATTCATCGTAAAATGGCAAAACGCACTAACAAATACACTTTCACTTTCACTTTCAACTGTTGACAATCTGTAGAAACAGTTTTGACAGTTTAAAAACCAAACCTCTAAAAAAAACACCCTTTAATAGAAGCGAAAGAAATGTGTCTCACAAAATTTACTTTTCTATGTGCATTGGGTGTGATCGATTGCGCTCACATAAAAAAGAAAACCTATTCATGATAACGAATATATTGACCGAAAGGGATATCATAGCATTAATGTACAAAACATACGTTAAATTAAGTTGGGTATATAAGCGTAGACGCATCATGGCCAGGATCTGTGCACGATTCACGGATTTGGAGCAACTCGGCATTTATAAAATCGAAAGGAATGATTTTCAAATGTTGAATGCATTCGGCCCTAGCGAGGTATCCGTCGGAACGGAAAATTCTCCGATTTTATACGAATCGGAGGATTTTTGCAGCGAGGTATACGTCGGAACAGCTTTTCGGAACTTCGTTCCGACAAATATGTAACGCACACTGGCGTTTTGCGTTTCAGTGCGATGAAGTGCGTTTTTACTGATATTTTTGACAGCTTCATACGAATTTTCTTCCGATATGCTCCGACAGGAATTGGTTGCGGAATTTGTTTACGATTTGCAGTGAAGTGTTGATAAATGAAAGCAATAAAGAAAAAACATTTTTTTAGCAAAGTAATTGGTTGTATTTGTTGCTTAAATGTGTATGGGCAAAAAAAAAAAAACGAAAAAACAAGCACTAAATAGGAAAACCCCGATGTAGCACGAAACAACATCATATCAAATCAATGCGTTGTCGAATTTTAATTATTCTTTCCGAAAGCGGATACCTCGAATGTAATTTGAATCTCCGACGAAGGATGCGTTGCGGAGAATTTTCCGTTCCGACGGATACCTCGCTAGGGCCAATTACTTTTAGGATATGAAGGATATGGCATAGAACCGTGGGTAATGGTGCCTTTTAGAAATCCCAATACACCGCATAATCGTGCTTCTAATAACAGCGTGTAACAATTGAAAGATGTTTTGGTCAACTTAAACAACGATCTTCGGTGCTTTCGGATATCCATAAAAAGTTCCAAAAATTATCATAAACATGGCCACTTTTGTTACTACATATTGCTATTCGTTACAGACTGAGAAAAGTTTGAAAATAAAATTACGAGTATTTACAAGCTATGTTCAGGAGCACGTACCTACTCTTTAAACTAAAATCTTTTTTATTCATATAAATTGGAGAACAAACTATCACTTCATGCTCTTGCTCAGGAGTACGTACTAGGAGTTTAAACTCGATTTTTATTCATACCGCCTATTGAGTACTTCGAAGTTATATCTGCCCATTGTGGCGTTTTGCCCAAGTCGCCCGTTCTGAGAGTCTTGTCGATGACAGCATATATGTACTTTGTATTCACAGTACACATATTAAAGGTAATATATTCCGAGCACTCATTTTCGTTTCGTTCTGCGCATCTGTCAAATAGGCATGCTTTTCCATAGAGATACGAATGGGGTCACATTGTCAGCCATGAAAACTCATGCGCGCGCATATTATTTCTATACGGTTATTGTCAGGGTCACATAGGCCGCAATTGCAGAATGCGCAATATATTACCTTAATATGTGTAGGTACTATGCTTCGTATTGTCTTCATTAACAGCAAGACCCTTTTTCGCTACCCCCCTTTTAATACGTGGGAAGGCACCGCTGACAGCTCGCTGTCTTTTTTTACAATATAGGGTACGGCCGTGGTAGTCTTGTTATGCCCCAAGTAAGCGAGCGACATGTGGCCAACTGAACCATAGATGTGCCAGAAAGATGGTTTTGCAGTGGAATTGTAATAACATAACACAATTTATTCCACTGCACTCAAAGTAAGTGGTACTCGCAAACAGCACTGGTTTTTCCACACCATCGACAAGATGTGACAAAACGGCTCCGACTCCATAGGGACTCGCATCACACGCAATAATTAAAGGTAATTGTTCATCATAATGAGTTAAGAGGTTGCTATTTAATAAATAAGTTTTACTCTCATCAAATTCTTTCTGACATTCACTTGTCCAATTAAAACTATTTTCCTTCTTTAATAATTTATATAGATTTTTAAACTTCGTTCACATATTTGGAATAAATTTACCATTAAAATTGATAAGCCCTAAATATGACTGCAGTTGTTGTAAGTTTTCGGGTTTATGTGCATCGATAATCGCTTTTACCTTTTTTTACTTTTTACCTTCAAATAATGTGTCACACTTTTTTCGAAGAACTTGCATTTGTTTTCGTTAATGCGGACGTTGTGAGTGCTTAAACTGAAAACAAATTATTCTTACAATCTTCAACATTTTCTCCCCCGATAATGATATCGTCTAAATAACACTGATCGTACCATCCGATTTTGCAACAGCTACGATAGGCGAAGCCCACTTAATTGACATAACTGGCTTTACAATCCCCGAATTAACTAGATTGTCTAATTCCTGATCAACCTTAGATCGTAAACCGTATGGCACCGTATAGGGTTTAAAAAAAAAATGGCTTACTATCTTCTCTTATAAAAATGTCCGCCTCAAAATCACTTATGGGAGTATTTAAGTTCTTATCAAAAATATTCGGAAACTTTTGTCTAGAATATTCAATCTCTCTCAAATTTTTAACCGAATGTAATTGGCCCACATTTTCCCCAAAAATTGATAACTTCCAATTTGGTATCAATACTTCTAACCAATCACGCCCTAACAGTGGCACAAACGAACTTGTCGATTCTATAACCGTGAGATCTAAATTCTCTGCAAAAATTTCATTTAATTTAGCATGCACATTGATAACACCAATAACTTCTAGCCGTTCACCCGTTATAACATGCAACTTTTTCATATTATTCTTTTCATTTCCATATTTCAGTCCCAGCTTAAATTATTTAAATCATTCACAGCATATTCATCATCTGATTCGTCCATATGGTTCGCCTTGTATTTGAATTTATGTTTTTTCGCCTTTGTGCATGCAGAAGCGTAATGCCCAGGTATAGCAAATAATAACCCTGCATTATTTAGATTTGTGCCCTCCTTTGGAACATCGGAAGCACCGCCCACTAGATTCACTACCAGTTCGTCTACCTTTAGACCAATTTCTAGACAGACTACGATTTCTTTCGAACGATTTACCTGCAACAACAGCTTTTTTTCCACGAACATCGCCTTGCCGCCATACTTCTTTTCCCCGACCGCCTTCAATCCTTGCTATGCGTCCTTGATTACTAGAACCCATGTCTTGTATTATAATTTTTCGTTTTCTCCAGAGTTAGATTGTCCTCATTTAACAAAATTGTTCGAAGTTTGTCATTTCGTAGACCACATACTAATTTGTCCCTTAACGCGAGTTCCAAAAAGTCACCAAAATCACACTCCTGTGCGATTAATTTCATTCAGATAATATACAGTCAAAATCGGTTATAACGACCTTCAAGGGACTAACGAATTTGGTCGTTATAAGCGATAGGTCGCTGTAACCGATATCAAGGTATACACATGTAAATTAATCTGTTTTCAACTAGAGGTCCTTTTTTTCAAAATTCTTATTTGTTCTTACATACATACATGTGAGTATATATGTGAGCCGAATAAATTTAATTTTCTACAACCACTCGTCACGTCACACTGAAAAATGTTCACTAAGTAATTTTCCAACCTACTGTTGAACAAACTCAAAACCACTAATAAACACAAAAATAAAAGAATAACATGTCAACTGACGGTAACAGATACATTGCAGCTAAAGATACATAAACAGTTTACAGTTTTAGAAAAAAAATACAGTCGCGCCAACAGCTGCGTCGATTTTAGTCGTTGTAACCAATATTTTATTTCAAAAAAAGCAAAAAATCGGTCGTTGTAAGCGATTTTGACTGTACTCAGAAATCGACTCGTCTGGTTGTTCAACAACGCTCTGCAATCACATTTTTCCTTGGCTTAAAATGGCTTTTGCAGCATGTCGCTATATTTGAGAGTAGTTGGTTTTATCGGATATGCCAACGACTTCAAAATTTTATATAACTCGCCGCCACCTAGAGTTATAAAATAATCCACTTTGGTTTGATCGTCTTCAATATTGTTTAACCTCAGTAGAAGTTCCATTCTGTCTACCCATAACTCAAAGTCATCCCCAGGCGTATACGTTTCCACTTGTCCAATCATTGGCCGCTGATTTTCCATAGCCACCTCTATTTTAATTCCGGCTTCCGCGTTTGTGTCGCCTTCCAACATCAATTAAAGTTTATATAAAAAAACGTAATGTACTGTACTGGACTTAATAAGAAAATCAACAGTTTATCCTCGTCGCCATTCTGTTATGTACAGTGGGTTGCCAAATTAATAGGGACATTAATCCACATTTGCCGTTTTTTTTTGCGAGTAACCGGAATATTTTGGTCCAAATTTAATTTTAATCTGGTAATAGCAGCTACTTGTTTTCGGGAATGACTCGAATGAGTTAATAAAGTTCTTATTTCCATTCATTTTCTTGGAGTGATATCCATTCTCGACCCATTCTGTTCCGAAAAAATTCCTAAAATCTTTAAAAAAAGATTTTTTTTTTTAGAAATGCTTTGCTTTAAACAAAATAAAGTGCATTACTTACGTTTCAATTAAAAGAAGTTCAGAAAATATCCCCAATCAATTTTCAAAAAAAAAATTTTTTTCTGCCTTTGATTGCACTTCCAGAATAAAACCGGTTTTTCCCCGAATAAAACCATTTTGAATATCCGCCGTTAAGCACATAGTCTGAGAAATAAAAATCACCACGTACGCTTAGAACCAAAACAAAAGCTCAAAAGAACACTGAAACAATGTCCCTATTGATTTGGCAACCCACTGCATGTTCCTTGACATACCGCCGAAAAGAGAAACACAACTGTCTCGTTGACTTCACGGTTTATTTCTGAGCTTCAATGCTCGTTTTTACTTAATCTAACATAATACATAATCTTAAATACTATACATCTTACTTAATATCTATATAACCTTACTTACTAACTAAGTAAGAATATAAGAGAGAGAGTGAACGGTCATAAATGAGTTGTGCTGTGTTCTGACTTTTACATTAAAATGTTACAGCATGTTACAGTCTGTCTAACAACTCAGTATATACAACACTTACAATATTGTCAGATTTGTAAGTGAAAAATGTGTCCCAAATGTCTTACAACCGCCTCAACTTACAATTTTGTTTTACAATAGGTCTGTTCCTTTACTTTTAAATCTTACGAGTTTTTACTAATTCTTACGAATTTTTACGAATTTTTACTCAATGTCGTTCCCTAACTTGAAAAATTCGTAAAAGAGAGCGGCATCGAGAGAGCAAGATATTACCCCTCCATTGGGAATCTTACTAGTTTTTACTCAACAAATTTCTTTGATTAAGAATTGAAACAACTGTCATCGCCTGAAAATTGACAGATGATTTGAAATTTGATTTGAAATGCGTGTAACGACTATTTGCATTTGTCTTTTGATTTCCTGCGATATGAGAAACAAATTGGTGTAAAAATGGTATCAGAAGGTGGGAAAATTATGTAGCTTTTATCTCTTCTCGAATGATTTTAGTTCAATCAGTTCAAACTCTTCCACATATGTACTTGGATTCATACTCACATGCAATTTATGGGAAAACAAATGCAACTGTCATTTTTCATGATTACTACAAAAGCGTTCCCTAACTTTGTCGTAAGTTTTTCTCTTTGAGAGAAAATTTATCCCCACCATAGCCATTTTGACAGTCTTTTCCATTTTTACTACAAAAGTAAAGGAACAGACCTAATATTGTCAGAAATGTCATTGTCAGCCCATTATAAGGACAATGAAATTGTCAGGTTGCTGACGATTGTCTGAACAAGTTTGAACACACAATTTTTATTATTGTCAGACAATTAGGACATTGTAAGACTCATTGGAAATTGTCAGTTGTCGTTGTTTATGGAAGCTGACAATAGCTTACAATTTTTCATTAACAGACAGTTTAACCGGTGGTATAGACGCGAAATCGAAGCTTACTTTTATACACGATGGGAAATAATTTAATCGATAAAAACAACTGTGCATTGGAAAAGTCGCCAACATCAGAAAAACTTTTAAAAAAAATCCTAAGTGAATGGTCGCACAATACCATACTTATATTGATCCAGGAAATCGAAGCGCGACGCAGTCTGTGGGATGTTGGCTGCGCAGAGTTTAACTGCCCAAGTCGAGTCCATCCGCGAAATATCGCAAGTGCAATATTTTGATCCATTGTATGGCGTAATGCCACGCCGGTGTCAGTACACCGGTGCAGACACAAGTGTGGTGTCTATGGGCCGCTTAAGGTAGTTGGCTATTGTAAGCTAATTGTCAGAGCATTGACAGATCTAACAATATTGTAAGATCTGACAATCGTGAAAAAATCGATTTTTCATAGAGAATACACAAAATTAACAGATAATATATATAAAATTATTTAGTTGTTGTCAACATTAATATCAAAAATGTTGAATATTTTCAGAAATGAATCTGGAGAGTTTGAACAGTTCGAAATTACTACTTACTCATCTCCACCGGACCTCCCAGAAGTGATGAAAACCCAAGAGGCGTCAAATGGACAAGAGCAAGTTTCCTAGTTATAAAGTCTCGGGCTAAACATAATAATCGTTATAAAAATTATGTAGCATTAATGATTTTAGTAAATAAAAATCAAAGCAGATCTAATAAGCTGTATTACCTATTCGTCGAAAGAGTACAGCGCGCATTTTGTAATTAGGCCATTTTTGTTAAGTAATTTTTGTATTGTCATAGGTCAGCTTATAATTCAGGGGTGGAATCGGCTAAGGTGATTTGTGATTATCACAAATGTGACAATCATTTGTGATCAAATAAAATTATCCGTCTGCGTAAGGTGATCACAAAAAATTATTTAAAATTTGGCATCACTTGACACTGACATGTGTCATTATTTGTTTTTTTGTATTGTTTTTGATTTGGGTAAAAGCATTTGAGTATGTTATGCACTTTAAGGAAATAAAAAATTACCATTTTAACAATTTTAATGTCTAACATTATTATTTATTCGATTTGCGCAGCCAATAAAGCTCAAACTACTAACGACGTTGAAAAGCACCCGGATTTGGCCAAATCTTTTTCTGCCAGACAGTATCCCTAAATATGAACGAGCCACTCACCTATGGGACAGAATTTAAGTGTTCTCGAGGTCACCTCACACAGAATATTTTGGCCTATTGGTGCTGACGAGTCATTACCAACTTCTTGTACTTGTAGCTAACTGGAGAGTATATGGAATGTGATATGTGAGTTGACGAAACTCCAGCTGGCAAATGCAATTGCCGTAGGGGTAGGATATACCTACTACAAAAATAGCTATAACCTTTTTTTTTGAACATTTTTAAAGAATTTATTTTTAATTTGCAAATAGCAATTAGTTTTGTATATGTACACTTTGAATTTTCCAGCTCCATTATGTTTAGCTTATTTCGGAGATTTAATCGCAACAGTCGGACAAAAAAACACCCCTATCGTTATTTTTATTTTGTTCCTATTCACTTTCAGATCCTAAAAATAGTTGCAGAGGTACGTACAAACACGTCCATTTTCGCTTAACACATCAAAAGATAAAAAAACACTACTGAATCAACATGCAAGTGACAACTAAATTGCTGTCACAAGAAATTATCACAAAAATGTGATTGTCACCGGTGACAATCACCTTACGCAGACCAATTTTGTTGATTGTGACTATCACTTATCACAAATCACCTTAGCCGATTCCACCCCAGTCTTAAAGGAGTTGCGAAGCTATTTTGTTTGAATATAAATAATATTTCAATTGTGAAGTTTTTCTGTACCCACGATATTTTATATGGGTGTACTTAAAGAGAGCACGTCATCTATAAACCAACCACAATCCTGACGTTTTCGAACAAACAACACTACTGCAAGATGTCACATTATAAAAGAAACCAAGACCATCGAACACCTGCCTTGAATGTTTGCAATTGGAACTTTGTTCCTATAAACTCAAATGTTTTGTCGTCAAACAGTAGTGACGCGAAGTTTTACTCTACTCTTCACTCTTCGTCTACGTTGTTGATAGCCGGGCGCCTACAACTGGCGATCACAAAAACGGACTTTGTAGACTTTGCCTACTAACTGTTGGCGGACCTGGCGAGAATTGTTTTATTTCCTGTAAGGATATTTATATGATAATTTTACAATATATAAATGGGAAATTTGATCTTTCGCTTTTGTGCGTCCTCTCGCCTCAAGTGGTTTCGTTTCGACGATTTGATTAAACGAATTTACAAAATGACGAGAATATGAAAAGCATTGGAGACATTAAAAGCTTATCTATTTCTCACAAGAGGACTCTGACATCGGCAAGAGGACGCACTTACAATAGTTAAAGCTGGAAACAAATTATAAAATACTTTTATGGACTGCGGCCGTAACACTAGGGGTATTCATGCAACGTCGTAAACTCGTCGTAAACGTCGTAAGTTTACGACGTGGTAAATGAACTGTCAAAATGTGTATGGAAAATCATTTACGACGAGATGGTAAACTTACTACTCGAATTTGTGTGGAAAACCGAGATGGTAAACTTACGACGAGGTTATTGTGACATTTCACACTTGAAATAAAGGCGCGAAATCAGAAAAAAATGGCTTTGCATGCATTCATAGTACTTTTGATGCATTTATAAATAGAAATTGCACATTTTACTATTCCAAGTGTAGGATAATTAGTTAGTCCACCAAATTGTATTAAGAAAACAAGTTTTAAAAGGGTTTAAATAACGAAATTTCCAATTCCAAACAAAGAGAGTTTTCGTTCGCGGCAAAAAGATTTGAATTGTAAATTTCGTTATTTAAACCCTTTTAAAACTTGTTTTCTTAATACAATTTGATGGAAAAACTAATTATCCTACACTTGGAATAGTAAAATGTGCAATTTTCTCTTTATTATTGTATCAAAAGTGGTTTGTTCGCATTTTATCAATTCGTTCGTTCCCTCTCATGTGAAACACCTGATTGGTTTACCACCATCACAATGGGTCAGTATTGACCTGAGTGTGGCACGGAGAAATCCTCGCCAGCCCACAAACCTAACCTAACCTAACCTACCACCATTTACCACAAACAGCAAATTGGAGCGTTCATGGAACATTTGTCGTAAACTTACCATTTTACGCAAATGGTAAACTTACGACGTTGCATGAACACCCTTACTAACTATTGGTGGGTATGAAAACTGCGAGATCTATTACGGTAATTGGTATGACCCATTTTACACTCTGCGATTTTCGTGTATGTATGAACACTTTGAATTTTCCAGCTCCATTATGTTTAGCTTATTTCGGAGATTTAATCGCAACAGTCGGACAAAAAAACACCCCTATCGTTATTTTTATTTTGTTCCTATTCACTTTCAGATCCTAAAAATAGTTGCAGAGGTACGTACAAACACGTCCATTTTCGCTTAACACATCAAAAGATAAAAAAACACTACTGAATCAACATGCAAGTGACAACTAAATTGCTGTCACAAGAAATTATCACAAAAATGTGATTGTCACCGGTGACAATCACCTTACGCAGACCAATTTTGTTGATTGTGACTATCACTTATCACAAATCACCTTAGCCGATTCCACCCCAGTCTTAAAGGAGTTGCGAAGCTATTTTGTTTGAATATAAATAATATTTCAATTGTGAAGTTTTTCTGTACCCACGATATTTTATATGGGTGTACTTAAAGAGAGCACGTCATCTATAAACCAACCACAATCCTGACGTTTTCGAACAAACAACACTACTGCAAGATGTCACATTATAAAAGAAACCAAGACCATCGAACACCTGCCTTGAATGTTTGCAATTGGAACTTTGTTCCTATAAACTCAAATGTTTTGTCGTCAAACAGTAGTGACGCGAAGTTTTACTCTACTCTTCACTCTTCGTCTACGTTGTTGATAGCCGGGCGCCTACAACTGGCGATCACAAAAACGGACTTTGTAGACTTTGCCTACTAACTGTTGGCGGACCTGGCGAGAATTGTTTTATTTCCTGTAAGGATATTTATATGATAATTTTACAATATATAAATGGGAAATTTGAACTTTCGCTTTTGTGCGTCCTCTCGCCTCAAGTGGTTTCGTTTCGACGATTTGATTAAACGAATTTACAAAATGACGAGAATATGAAAAGCATTGGAGACATTAAAAGCTTATCTATTTCTCACAAGAGGACTCTGACATCGGCAAGAGGACGCACTTACAATAGTTAAAGCTGGAAACAAATTATAAAATACTTTTATGGACTGCGGCCGTAACACTAGGGGTATTCATGCAACGTCGTAAACTCGTCGTAAACGTCGTAAGTTTACGACGTGGTAAATGAACTGTCAAAATGTGTATGGAAAATCATTTACGACGAGATGGTAAACTTACTACTCGAATTTGTGTGGAAAACCGAGATGGTAAACTTACGACGAGGTTATTGTGACATTTCACACTTGAAATAAAGGCGCGAAATCAGAAAAAAATGGCTTTGCATGCATTCATAGTACTTTTGATGCATTTATAAATAGAAATTGCACATTTTACTATTCCAAGTGTAGGATAATTAGTTAGTCCACCAAATTGTATTAAGAAAACAAGTTTTAAAAGGGTTTAAATAACGAAATTTCCAATTCCAAACAAAGAGAGTTTTCGTTCGCGGCAAAAAGATTTGAATTGTAAATTTCGTTATTTAAACCCTTTTAAAACTTGTTTTCTTAATACAATTTGATGGAAAAACTAATTATCCTACACTTGGAATAGTAAAATGTGCAATTTTCTCTTTATTATTGTATCAAAAGTGGTTTGTTCGCATTTTATCAATTCGTTCGTTCCCTCTCATGTGAAACACTTGATTGGTTTACCACCATTTACCACAAACAGCAAATTGGAGCGTTCATGGAACATTTGTCGTAAACTTACCATTTTACGCAAATGGTAAACTTACGACGTTGCATGAACACCCTTACTAACTATTGGTGGGTATGAAAACTGCGAGATCTATTACGGTAATTGGTATGACCCATTTTACACTCTGCGATTTTCGTGTATGTATGTACACTTTGAATTTTCCAGCTCCATTATGTTTAGCTTATTTCGGAGATTTAATCGCAACAGTCGGACAAAAAAACACCCCTATCGTTATTTTTATTTTGTTCCTATTCACTTTCAGATCCTAAAAATAGTTGCAGAGGTACGTACAAACACGTCCATTTTCGCTTAACACATCAAAAGATAAAAAAACACTACTGAATCAACATGCAAGTGACAACTAAATTGCTGTCACAAGAAATTATCACAAAAATGTGATTGTCACCGGTGACAATCACCTTACGCAGACCAATTTTGTTGATTGTGACTATCACTTATCACAAATCACCTTAGCCGATTCCACCCCAGTCTTAAAGGAGTTGCGAAGCTATTTTGTTTGAATATAAATAATATTTCAATTGTGAAGTTTTTCTGTACCCACGATATTTTATATGGGTGTACTTAAAGAGAGCACGTCATCTATAAACCAACCACAATCCTAACGTTTTCGAACAAACAACACTACTGCAAGATGTCACATTATAAAAGAAACCAAGACCATCGAACACCTGCCTTGAATGTTTGCAATTGGAACTTTGTTCCTATAAACTCAAATGTTTTGTCGTCAAACAGTAGTGACGCGAAGTTTTACTCTACTCTTCACTCTTCGTCTACGTTGTTGATAGCCGGGCGCCTACAACTGGCGATCACAAAAACGGACTTTGTAGACTTTGCCTACTAACTGTTGGCGGACCTGGCGAGAATTGTTTTATTTCCTGTAAGGATATTTATATGATAATTTTACAATATATAAATGGGAAATTTGATCTTTCGCTTTTGTGCGTCCTCTCGCCTCAAGTGGTTTCGTTTCGACGATTTGATTAAACGAATTTACAAAATGACGAGAATATGAAAAGCATTGGAGACATTAAAAGCTTATCTATTTCTCACAAGAGGACTCTGACATCGGCAAGAGGACGCACTTACAATAGTTAAAGCTGGAAACAAATTATAAAATACTTTTATGGACTGCGGCCGTAACACTAGGGGTATTCATGCAACGTCGTAAACTCGTCGTAAACGTCGTAAGTTTACGACGTGGTAAATGAACTGTCAAAATGTGTATGGAAAATCATTTACGACGAGATGGTAAACTTACTACTCGAATTTGTGTGGAAAACCGAGATGGTAAACTTACGACGAGGTTATTGTGACATTTCACACTTGAAATAAAGGCGCGAAATCAGAAAAAAATGGATTTGCATGCATTCATAGTACTTTTGATGCATTTATAAATAGAAATTGCACATTTTACTATTCCAAGTGTAGGATAATTAGTTAGTCCACCAAATTGTATTAAGAAAACAAGTTTTAAAAGGGTTTAAATAACGAAATTTCCAATTCCAAACAAAGAGAGTTTTCGTTCGCGGCAAAAAGATTTGAATTGTAAATTTCGTTATTTAAACCCTTTTAAAACTTGTTTTCTTAATACAATTTGATGGAAAAACTAATTATCCTACACTTGGAATAGTAAAATGTGCAATTTTCTCTTTAAGTAAGTAAGTAAGTAAGGTTCTTTATTTCAATAACGTTTTTACAAAAGTACTTAAACTCTAAGAACAATGTATATGTTAGTATTGTACTAAAGAACATACGACATGGGTTGAACCGTCTGTCGGTAGAAGCGACTGTTTAATTTGTTTTTTTTTTGTTCTTTTTAATTCATTATGTAAACTAATTAAATTCTTCTATAATAAGTTTTCTGTAATTTAAAGCTGCTGTGATATAGTAAACAACATTTTTCCAATTTTCATCTAGACCTCCATTTAAAATATCAATTAATTCCTCTTCTGAGAGTATATTCCTGTATAAGAATTTGCATCTGAATTCTGTGAGCACAGGGCATCTGCCCATAAAATGCTGGATTGTTTCCTCTTCCATTAAATTGCATAACGTGCACAATCTTGTTTCTCTAGGCCTAAAGCTATTTCCATTTAGGTGAATAAGATCCGCTCTCGCCTTAAGAATCCAAGTGATCTCGCTTTGCAAGTTATTGTCATTGCAATATGCGATCCCTTTGTTAAAATCGAGATTCTTGTAAATCCGAGTTTGGCTATCTGTGGCTTTTGATATATGTTGCTGGTAAATGTGCTTCTTCATATTTTCAATTAATGCTATGCAATTATTGTGCCACTCGTTTTGAGTAAGATTTTCATTATCCCAGTCCAAGCCGAACTCTGAGCCCAATCTTTGAATCTCTTTAAACCAGAATAGCTTTTTGCGTTTTATCATATTAGATAGTTTATGTGGTAGCCTTTCCTCATCATATTCAAATAGTGTCTTTACAATATAGCGCATATGTAAACTTAGTGTGTAGATATGTCCTTCTTCTGCTCCAGTTTCTATCGCTATCACGTAGTTTGGTGTAAAATCCGGCAGTTTTAGTACTCGCTTTATAAAATATCGCTGTAATTTATCAACATCTTCAAACCAAGAATACCCCCATACCTGAGCTGCGTATGTTTGAACTGCTCTGCAGGCGGCTAGGAACAGTTTCCACTTTGCTTTGAGTGTGACCTCTTTCTTTTTAAAAAAGTCTTTCCATGTAGCATTTATGCTGGCCTTAGCTGCTGTATTTCTGCTATTAATATGTTTTGAAAAAGACATTCCCGATGTTAGTATAACTCCCAGATACTTATACTCAGCAGCAATTTTCACAGGTTCCCTTTTATATGTCCACTTCTCCTGTCGTGCCAGTTTGCCACCTCTTCTGAAGACCATTATTTCGCTTTTGCTCATGTTGACTTCCATGCCCCACGTATCACAATATGCTTCTAATTTGTTGATCATTCTTTGCAAGATTTTAACATCATCGGCCAAAATAACAATATCGTCGGCATACAGCAGTAGCCTTACGTTTAGTGAGCCTAAATGCAGGCCTCCCCCCAGGTGTTCATGAAGGTCATTTAGGTACATCGCAAATAGTAATGGTGATAGCAAGCATCCTTGGTTCACGCCGGTATGTGTTTCAAAAGAGTCTGAGAGTTCAGAGCCAGTCCACACTACCGAGCTCGTGTTTTTATACACACTTTGTAAAAAGTTTACTATTTTTGATGACACTCCCATTTCAAGAAGCTTATACATAAGGAGCTTTCTTGGTACTCTGTCGAAGGCTGCCTTAAAATCTACAAAAAACGCATACACTTTCTTCCTTTCTGCGAATTTTAGGTGGATTAATGCCGTTAAGTTGTAGATATTATCTGCTGTCGAGTATTGCTTGCGAAATCCAGCTTGGTATTCGTTAATTTTTTTATGTTTTTCAACCCATTCTGATAGCCGCTCGTTTATAATGCCCATCATAATTTTGGCTATGCAATTCATAAAAGATATGCCTCTATAGTTGCAAGGTTGATTCGAATCTCCTTTTTTGAATATAGGGAACACAATACTGATGCTAAAGGTCTCATCTGCATTACTTCTATTGAAGGCCATATCATACGCTGAAGCTAACTTTGTAATAAAATCATCGGAAGCGTAGATAAAAAATTCATATGGTATTCTGTCAACACCAGCTGCTTTGTTCAGTTTTACTTTAGATAGCACACGCTTAATTTCCGCCGCTGTTATTGGGCGATCAAGGTCTTCATCTACATTGAGCCTTGATGCGTACATTATGTCTATAACCGCGTTAGATGGATTTAAAAGCATTTTGAAGTAGCTCCTAAAGTCTTGTGATCCAATATTCTCCCCAGTTTGAAAGTCTTGGTGCCTAATTTTCTTCACCAGTGACCACCACTCTTTGCTGTCTTTTACACTATTAATTTTTGTTTCTATATCCTGGTAATATTCTGCTTTCTTCCTAGTGCAAATAATATTATATCTATTTTTTGCATTTATGTATTTTTGTTTATCCTCAAAGTTATGCGTTTTCCTAAATCTCTTTAAGGCCGTAAAAGAGTTTTTCCTATATTTTTCGCATTCATGATCGAACCAGTCGTTTTTGGAAAAGGTTTTTTTATTAAATTTTGGTTGCGATGGCGCAGACTGCTTTATTATTGTTTCCAAGTCCTTCAAATCCAATTCAGATTTATGTTGTGCTACTACTTCCATGTTCTCATTTAATTTAGTCATGTAGCGCTCTTTGGCGTTGGATCTCCATAAAAGTTTAGGCAAAAGACTTAGCTTTATTTTAGTACTTGCGACAGATGTTAAGTTCAGGCTTAGTTGAATTGGAAGATGATCAGACCAAATTTTCTCTACAACTTCAAATTTGTTAACAACCTCCAAAATTTCTTGTGAGGCGGCACATATGTCGTTAACTGAGTTTCCTACTTTAGAGATAAATGTAAGATTTCCTTCAGCGTCTCCGTTTGTCCTTCCATTTAAAACTATTAACCCATAGTCATGGCAGAAATCGATAAATTCTCTACCTTTAGCGTTTATTGTCGTATCTTGCGAAAATCTCGATTCTGTACCTGCTGCAAATGAGACTTGGTAACATTCTTCAATGCTTTGTTGTAGCTGTCCAATCCGCACATTCACGTCCCCAATGAGTATTGGGTTAATTATTTCGCATTCACCAAATAGATTTTTCACCACATTGAATTCATCATTCCAATTTGCACCTCGTATGTAAAGCGGAACTATTGTAAAATTAGATGTTGTTGTTTTGAATCGGATAAGGTCTAGGCCACCTACAACGTCAAAAATATGTTCTACACCGATATTACACAAGTCTTTTCTAACGCCATAAAGACATCCACCAATACATCTTCCAAAACGACTATTACGCGTGGCTGGCTTGCGCTTCAGGTAAAAGTTTTTGAATCTATTTCTTAGTGCTTCCATTTTATTTTCATTTTCATCAACATGTGTCTCAAAAAGTGCAAATACTTCAAATTGTTTAATGTACTCAAAGAAATCAAGATGCAAATACTTATTCTCTAGACCATGTACATTATACGCAACTATTCTAAAATTTATCAATATATTTTTATTAAGATCTTGGTTAGTAATTTTTTCAATTTTTTTATTTAGTATTTTCCCACAAGGGGTTGTTAGTTTTTTGAACTTAACTTAGTGATAAGGCTATTATAATCTAAGTTAATATTGCTACAAAAAGTTTTACCATAAATATTACTAATACCTTTTCCGCTTTCAAGTGGCCGCATACTAGCTCATTTCGCTGATTCCAAATAAACTTATTGCCGTCGATTACCATCTTATCATCTCGGACGCTCACTCTTTTGCTTTTGTTTGCTGCCAGTACTGCTCTCCTCACTTCAAGCATAACCTTTTTTCTTTGTTGTCGCTCAACGTTCAAGTCCTTTTCGATGGAAATTGAAGTCCCCGCTAAATTCCTCGTATGCTTCAGTACATCCTGGACCATTTGTTCCGAACCCATAACTGCCATCACCGTCATTTTGTTACTATTTTCGTAAAGTTTTTTTGTTGATTCAAGTTCAATCGTGTTAGACATTTTGAGCTTATCTTTACAGATTGTTTTAATGGCATCCGTTAAAGAGCTCTGCGATTCGATACCTCGAAATATAAGATTTTTTCTTTTCATTTGACTTTCCAGCTGTAGCATATGATGGTAGTCAGCTTCTCGCTCGTTCCTCAATTTTTGTAGTTCGGCTTTTAATTCTTGGTTTTCAGTTGTGAGCGTATATACTTTTGCAGATAAATCACTCAAATGTTGCTTGACGTCTTCCAGATCCTCCTTAGTTGGTAATGTCTTCAGCTTTTCGTCAAGAAGTGTCGCCATGGTATTTTGCATCAGATCCACCAAATCCTTAACAGCCATCTTCCCTACTGGGTCTTCCAGTGCCATCCCTTCCGGTGACAACTCCGATATCTTTCGCTTCTGTGCTGGTGTTTCATCTGCTAAATTCGTCTTTTTTGGCGGTGTGCGTTGCATACTTTTTGGCATCCCTATCCTTTCTTATATTGTTAACTTCCAAAAAAGGTGGTTGTATTAGCTAAGTGAATGCTTCAAGCCCAGTCCTGGTCAAAATGTTATGGAGAGTCCAAAGGTCGTGAAATCTGTCATCAATGACAATCCACTCCACCCATAACTTATATAGGCCACAGACCACAATCACAAAACCACTATATCTTCCAAAATATTGTGAAACTCTGCCGCACTCGAACTGCTGGTGTGAATCTTTGCTTCCACTATCTACTAGATGCACTTTTACTTTTAGAAACGCATAAAATTGCGAAGTTCACTATAAAAAAAATTTACTTTGACAAATCTCCTGCTGTACTCAACCAGGGTTACCGCCGCTTCCTCCTCTTTATTATTGTATCAAAAGTGGTTTGTTCGCATTTTATCAATTCGTTCGTTCCCTCTCATGTGAAACACCTGATTGGTTTACCACCATTTACCACAAACAGCAAATTGGAGCGTTCATGGAACATTTGTCCTAAACTTACCATTTTACGCAAATGGTAAACTTACGACGTTGCATGAACACCCTTACTAACTATTGGTGGGTATGAAAACTGCGAGATCTATTACGGTAATTGGTATGACCCATTTTACACTCTGCGATTTTCGTGGTACGACTCGTGAATGTGATGGTAAAGGGGATGAAAAGTGCAAGGGATAACCGAACACGGATGGGCCACGATTTCCCATCCGATTCTTGTATTCTCTTTTCGCCCTCTTCGTAATTTGCTGCGTTTGCTTTATTCTTAAACCGTACTCGGTCGCATTATGTTTGCGCTAGACGTCTGCAATGCTTTATTTTCTAATTGTGTGCGGCTTGCGCTGCAGCTACCACCGCGGATGATTATCTCTTTCCTACATGAATCGTAATTATTCTGAAATTCATTGAAAATTCTCTCAATGAATTAACATTAAATACCAATAGTTTCATATCATAAAGTCTTGGCCTTTCTCATTTTTTGTAAGTGGCTGCATTTTTCCACATAGTGCCGAAACCCGGGAGAAAGGTGAACAGAGATTAGGAAGCTACAAATATTTCAATAAAAGTTAAGGTACAGAGCATATCAATTTATCGAGATGGCACTGGAGTTATCAGCACGATCAGCCTGTAGGGGACAGGTAACAAAAATCGTTAAAAGTACGAGACAGCGAAGCTTCTCAATTAAATTCGGCGACTGACTTGAACGCGGTTGAGGAAGACATCATTGCATTCATCCAGCGGTTAACGGCAGCTCATGAAAGTCTGAACACGACGAACCAAGAGGTGCAGAATAAAAGTCTTCTCAAGACAGAAGAGCTGGATAGATAGTTCGAGAAAATCACCGAATATCAGGATGCAGCGATTGGTACGCTTTCCCGCTTAAATTCTCGCCTGCTGAAAATTCGGCGCAAACAGAATCCATCTCTACTAAGTCAAGATAAATCATCTCTTAATGTGTCATCGGCAGTGAGTTGTTCTTATAAACTTCCCAAATTACAGCTAAAAAGGTTTGACGGCAATTATCAAGATTGGTTGCCGTTTTGGGAGCAATTTCGAACAATTCATGAAAACGACAATTTAACATCCTCGGACAAATTTAGTTATTTGGAATCAGTATTAGCGGAAGGTATCAGGAAGCGCGAAAAAAATAATTGCCGGTTTTACTGCTTCAGATTTGTGCTACGAAGCCGCTATCTCCCTCTTGAAGGAACAGTTTGGCGACACCGAACGTTTAGTCGACAAAAACGACAAACACAAAGAACAGATGCTGTTGGTCTTCGCAATCTGTATAATTCCATTACATCTTGTTGTCGCACACTAACGGCTTTACAAATACCAACTCATCAGTACTACGTAATGCTAAAGTCTATACTGCTACGCTGCTTACCACCAGAACTGCGAGTTGATTATTACGGATTAGCAGAAAGAAACGACAATGCTCTGGAAACATCTGAGGCGGATGAGGAAAGCTTTTCAACTTCTTTGCAAATAGGCGACAAGCAGGTGAAACACATAGGTAATGCGTTTTCTAAAAAGAGAAGTTGAATCTTTGGAAAGGAGTAGCGTGACCTCTTCTATTCCTTCTACCTCACGCGATAGTTATTCTCTTTCAACTCGTACAACTGCAGCAAGTTTAGTGAGACTAAACGAGAAAGGCATTTGTGTATTTTGTGAATCAGACAAACATATAACCAAAGATTGTGACAGTAAACTGTCAATTACAAAGAAAAGAGACATTTTGAGAAAAAGTGATCCATGTTTTCGCTGTGCCAACCTAGAAGATTGCCTTCTGGAATATGTCGTAGTGCCAAATGGATGTCTTGCGCAAATTGTAAAGGTAAGCACACCTCGTTGTGCGATCCTTCTTATACCAGCCAAAAACTTTCTTCCACATTGGCAGTCATGCGGGATAATTATAGCAGTCAGAATGCAGCCAACTTTTGCGCTGGTAATTTTATTGCCATTCCAGAACAGCAAATTGATCCTGTTTTACAAAGCACAACCAATCTATGCGCGTACAATTCATGTTCTGTTAATTCAAACGTCTTTTTGAAGGCGGCTCGGGGAATAGCCGTAGTACCGAGTGAAAATAAATCTTTACTTTTACGATTTGTCATCGACGGCGGCAGTCAATACTCATATATTCGAGAGGATTTGGTGCAACATCTCAACCTGTCAGCAGTGGGTGAAGTGAACTTTTCATTAATACCATTTGGGTGTAAAGAACGATCACCATTTAAGAAATTTAAGAAGATTAATGTTCACATGCACGCCCCTGACGCATCGTGTGCATTAATTCAGAATCTACAGCTGGCGGACTCCTACCATGCAGGCATCAAAGCAATAAATGGATTGAGTGTACTCATTGGTTCTGACCACTACTGGTCTCTGGTCACGGGCAAACAGCGACGTATTTCTCCAGGACTTAGAGCAGTCGACACTATATTTGGTAGGACGCTACAAGGAACGCACTCTGTCGGTAAGGATTTTGCATCTAAAGAAAATTCATGCTTTCCATCCATCCATAGCACATCTACCAGCGCTAAACAGCAACAACCTCACGGCATTTTGGTAACTAGAGGCCGTAGGAATTCGAGGTGAAGAAGAAGAAAATGAGCAACTAGCTGAGGAACTGATAACAAAATGCATCACCAATAAGGGTCAGCGATATGAAGCTGCCTTGCAAAAATCATAATGCTGAAATAAAAAGCAACAGAGGAAACGCACTAAAACGATTGAAGTCACTTTTTACGCGGCTGTCAAGATATCCTGAACAACTTCAACAGTATGATGCTGGTATCCAAGAGCTTCTTGCAGACGGTATTGCTGAACCGATTCCACGACCCAACGATAGTGACTTACGCCGAGTGTTATACTTACCCCATCGACCGGTCTATAAACCTGATAGTACAACAACAAAAATGCGCATCGTATTTGACGCCTCCTCACGCACCGAAGATACTCCATCATTGAATGACCTTCTGCACGTCGAAGCTAATCTTCTACCAGATGTCTTAAAAATACTGTTGAATTTCCGTCTTGTACGTTTTGGTATCGTGGCCGACGTGGAGAAGGCCTTTCTACAAATTCGACTTAATGAAGATGACCTATTTGGCAACTTTGCGTTTGCATTTAAAGAACGAGAAAGACAAGTTCCATTCCACATGCAAGATTTTATTGGATAGCTTCTACATGGACGATTTCGCAACAAGTGTTGATACGGAAGAAGAAGGTAAACAAATCGGTGAGGAAGCTGCGCTGGTGATGAGAAAAGCAAGTATGAACCTCAGAAAATGGAACTCCAATAGTGATCTTGTTCGTAAGGCTCTTTGCCCAGGTGAGTCTCCTATTAAGCAGAAAGTTTTGGGGCTATCATGCTTTGTTCGGAGGGATGAAATTGCAGTGTTATTTGATTCCGTTGATAATTTGCTCGCATCAAATTTAGCAAAGGGAACAAAACGAAGTGTGCTTCAGACGATTGCTAGGATCTATGATCCGCTTGGAATGCTTGACCCTGTCGTAAATAAAATGAAAATTATTTCTCAATGTATTTGGCGAGAAAACCTATCATGGGACGAGATGCTTACCGCAGAACTTATGATGCAGTGGGAAAATTGTACCAGTAGCTTGAAGCACTGGAACGATTATGCTATTCCACGCCCAGTAGTGATGGCGACAATAATGTTGCGTTTCTATGTGCAAAAAGGAGAGTGGCCCCGCTAAAGAAAGACGGTATGAAAGAGCTTTCACTTCCTAAGCTAGAACTGACGGCAGCATTGTTGGCAGCGCGGTTATGATCGTATTTAAAGCAATCGCTAAAGGCTTGTGTTCACAATTTTTTTCTGTGGACAGATTCCAAGATTTCGCATGGATGGATCCAGGGGGACGCTCATCGTTGGAAACCGTTCGTTCAAAGCCGAGTAACAGAAATTCCTCGACTTACATCAATAGAGGACTGGAGACATTGCAGAGGAAAAGAGAACCCAGCAGACCTCCTAACCCAAGGAATCACCGCCAATGAATTACGAAATTCTTTGTTATGGGCTCATGGGCCTAGTGGCTCTAAGACGATACAACTTTTGACGACGATGAGATTGATCCAGAAACCGTAGTACCAGTGGCATTATTAGCACCGATCGGCATTCCTGATCAAGCAGCGCGAGAACCTGTATTATGCTATACAGAATTCAGTTCTCGGAACCGTTTGTTGCTGCGCACGGCTTTCATTTTGCGTTTTATAAAACTTTGCAGAAAGGAGATAAAAATCGATTTTGCTCAACCTTCCACTACTGAACTAAACGCAGCGGAAGCCTATTGGCTCAGGTACATACAAACAAATGCATTTGCTAACGAAATTTCTCATTTACAGAAAGAAAATTCTGTACCCAAAACATCTAAGATAGCTCAATTATGTCCTTTTCTGGACAAGGATGGGTTTATTCGATTAGGATGGCGTCTTTAATCGTTAAAAGGATCTATGGATTCAAAACATCCTATGATACTTTTATCAGATTCATATATTGTCAAACTGAATATCGAAGACCAACGTCGTTCTGTGTCAGCTACGTGAGCGTTTTTGGATTCGCAAAGGACGTCCATTGATCAAAGGTAGAATTAAGAGATGCGTCATTTGCCAGAAACTGTTTGGTAAGCCCGTTTCGCAACCATTTGGTCCTCTGCCCATCGAACGAATTACTTTATGAAAGCCTTTCGATTGTGTCGGCATAGACTTCTCTGGGCCTTCTACAAACCAGATGAACAAAAGCTACTTGATGGTTTTTACTTGTGCTGCCATTCGATCTGTGCATCTAGAAACTGTTACGAGTTTGAGCACCGAAAGCTACATAATAGGACTCAGGCATTTTATAGCACGACGAGGTGCTCCATCAAAAATTTACTCTGACAACGCTAAAAGTTTTCGAAGAGCTGGTCTAGAGTTCGATGGCAGAAATCAAGCGCCAGACGACGCACGAGGCTGTACAACGATTCCTATCCAACAAACGTATACGTTGGAAGTTTATTGTCGAGCGTGCCCCATGGTGGGGAGGTTCCTGGGAGCGGCTATTAAGAACGATTAAACATGTTTTAAAATTAGTCATCGGAAGGACGAATCTTACGTTTGAGCAATTACGGACTGTTATTGCAGAAGAGGAGTCCATGGTGAACCTTCGACCCCTTACTTACGTAAGCAGTGATCCATTGGATGCTTCACCGCTCACACCTTCACATTTCATGCATGGTCATGGTGGTCATGTTGATCCGCAAAAACCTCCGACTTCGTCAAGTGACATACAGCAACTTTGGGCGCAGCGACTGAAGCAAATTAATATGCTTTGGATTCGCTGGCGCATAGAATACTTGCAACAACTACGAACGATGTCGTCCTTGTATTTGACTCTACGAAACCACGCATTGCTTGGAGGTTATCAATTATTGAAAATTATTTTACTGGGCGTGATGGCAAAATTCGAGCTTGTGAGATGCATTACGCTGATGGTTCGAGAACTAGAAGACCTGGACAACTGCTTTACCCACTGGAGCTCACTACAATTTCCCGGGCCGAGGATGTAAAAAATTAATTGAATTTCCAAAGATGCACTATTACTATTTACCCTAATATGTTAAAGTACTTCCTACTCTTCTTTCCGTCTATTATTGGGTCGTATGAATAAAAACTAGCATTTGCTTTGAGTAAAAGGTGGTAGCAAAGTAAAAGCACTTAGCAATTGCTTTGAATCGGTATGAATAAAAACTTACTTTGCTAAAGTAAGTTCGAAAATTCGAACAAAGCATTTACTTCACTGCATGTGTCCTTCTCTTGCAGTTTCTGTCAAAATTTGAATTTGAATTTGAATTTTAGAATAAAAAAAACAATTTTTGAGGAAAAATAAACAAATGATAAACTAATTTAATAAAAAAAATTCACATAAATACGAAAAAAAAAAAGTTAAATCTATGATGAAGAAGAGTATTTGGAAGAGCTTACTGGTACGCATAAGTGCATAACCTATATTTGATTACAAATTAATTGCTCTACAGCACTGACGATGAGGAATTTCCATCTACTTCTATCTCCAATAGTGATCAAATAGTGGTATACGTGCAAACGTCAGAGGCAGTAGGAAAGATTTAATTTTCTGGATATTTGAAGGAACACCACCCCGCGTCTCCAGATTTTCTTCTAAAAGTAATTTACATTTCGACGCGTGAAACGATACAGTTGCTTAAAGTTGTTATCGTAACCAATTCTTCTTAGCTTATACTGTTTTTTTTTTTTCACGAACGTTAGCAATAGTAGGGAAAACAGCTAAAATGTGCAACTTATCGCATCCATTTTTGTTTCTTTCACAAGCAAAAATTATTTTAACTTATGTATTTATAAAAAACACTGCAACTCACAAGGCTAGACTGTTTTTGCAAAAAAAATGTGCGCCCAAAATATTTAGCAAATGCTCTGAGTCAACAAAATAGCAGACTCGGAATTTTCGTAGCAATTGCTTTGTCTTCCACGTTTTATTCATACCAATCTGAGTAAAAGGTCGGTGGCGCCGCTTTTCGAAGATGTCAAAAGTTGGAGTTAAGGGCCATTTTATTCACTATTGTTCAACTTGCCGAAAACTCCAAAGTTGGCCAACTTCGAAGTTGATCTCAAATCGAGAGTTGAACGGCAAGTTGAAAATTGCTTTTATTCACTACATTAATTTGCAACTCCGAAGTTGAAATCCTAAAGTTGGCCTACCTGCAGTTTGTAAAATATTCCTGGGGCCATTTTATTCACTTCAAGTTGAACACAACTTGGGGATTTTTATTCTCAACTTGAGAAATTGCTTTTATTCACTCGAAGTTGACTCACTCAACTTTGGATATTCCGAAGTTGAGAAAACCAAGAGTTGATTAACTTTGGATTCGCTCAACTCCCCGAAAAAGTAGAAGTTATGAAGCAAACTTGGGGTTTTATGACAAACTTCAAATTTTTTTATTTTTTATTTCTGTGTTTGACAGTTCAGTTCTGAAGTGAAGAAAATAATTAAATTTTTTGGGGAATTGGCCATCGTCTTCGAGCAGCGAAGATGATGAGGAGGTAGATAATTATTTGGTACGCGAGAGGCGGCAATACAAGATGCTACCACGCGTTGGACTGGGAACATGGGATGTCCATGATTTCATCTATCGTTTTCGTCTCCCAAAGCGGACGACAATGATGCGGTGCTCCAACTAATAATAAATTCGTAGCCGTGTGATGAGAGAAGGTATAATAAATCGCGAATTAGTTCCAATCGATTCAGTTCAGAATATGTTTAACAAAATTCGAAAGCCTCGTGAAAAGCAAATATTCAGAACAAAAACGTAAATACCTAATGGACATGGAATTCATTTTGGGGCAATTACTATCATCTTCGTCATTTTCTTCTTCTTCATCGTTATCTATGGATTTCGTTTCTTCGTCGATATAATTATCCATATTAAGTTCGTATGTTTTCATCGACAAACGAAAACAATTTTCCCAGCTGATATAATAATATAATGGTATAATAACTTATACATTTACAAAAGCAGATCAATCTACTTTCATGTTCTATGTGCCACGAAAAATCCGAGAATGAAATTCAAATCTAATCTGCCCAGTTGAAAATCACATTAAAATGCACACTATTGTAATTAGAAATTGCGCGCGAAATGCAAATCTAAGGTTGAACTGACAAATTGTGTGTCATCTGTCACAAATATCCCAGGGATATTTTGCAAACTGCAGGTAGGCCAACTTTAGGATTTCAACTTCGGAGTTGAAAATGAATGTAGTGAATAAAAGCAATTTTCAACTTGCCGTTCAACTCTCGATTTAAGATCAACTTCGAAGTTGCCCAACTTTAGAGTTTTCGGCAAGTTGAACAATAGTGAATAAAATGGCCCCTGGGATATTTGTGACAGATGACACACAATATGTCAGTTCAACCTTAGATTTGTATTCGCGCGTAATTTCAATCGTGTGCATTTTTGTTATTTTCCATTAGGCACATCAGAAAAAAACATTTTTGTCATATTTTGTATTATCGTGTGCACATCGTGTGTTTTTGTTTTTATTTGTGCAAGTAAGTAGGTGTCGACATTAAAATGTCAAAAAAATTCGTAAATTCAGTGGCTTCCGCAACGAGAAAAAGGACAAACAAAAGAGTACTGGCGACAGGGCTGAAAAGATGCGTAAACTTTGCGTAGAATTGGTCATATTGGTTGATTTGGAAGAACAATGTCTGAAGGCGAGGTAAGTATCCCAAAGCCAGCGAGTTTCTTTGACTAAACCATAGTTTCCTAGGCGTCGATACTCACCACAGAACTCTTAGACGAAATCCATCGTCTCCCGGAGAACATAAATCGAACAGAGAAACTGCTAAAGGCTGAACAAAAGAAATACGAAACACTGATACAACTGCGTCCAGTGATTGATAAAGTCCAACGACTCGAGAAAGACATTCCAACGCATAAAGACGAACTGAAGCTGCTCGAAAATAAGCTGGCCGAAGTTAAGAACTAATAGAGTTGGCCAAACTCAATCTATCCGAAGAGATTGAGCGTTTGAAGAATTCCAAGAAACGCTACAAAGACGAATCCACTGCCAAGGTAAGCTTTTTATATTTCTTTTAAACTCGAAAAAAAAATAAAAAATTTATATCGTTACTTTCCATAGTACAATTGATTCAAAGAGCACACGTCCGGCTACAAAGCTCTCACTATCGTTTAACGCTCTCACACCACAGAGTGGTTGTTTTTGTGGCATTAGTGCCATCAAACGACAAGCCGAAACCACGCTCTCCTCAACCAGTCTAGCCGTGAAACCGAAGAAACGATGCATCATGTCGCTATACGGACGGCAATACCAGCAGTCTGACGATAGACCTGTTATCAGCAATAGTTATCTCTCGTCGTGGAATTCATCACGATGACATATAACGATTCGTCTTCCGCGACACCATCGTCAACTACAAATGGTGGAAGTAATGAAATCATGCATGCGCCTTCGCTAGATCAACTCGATTGCGAAGGCATCTAGAGTGCGCTCTTTGAATCAACCCTGCTGCCGCCAAACATGAGTACACAAAACGTAAGTTTCTTTCAATGTTTTTATTTACAAACAAAATTCCATGTATAATATAATATACAAATTAAATGGGATGGATAAGCACAAAACAGTTGTCGAAATTATACTTCAATCTATGAACAATATGTGCTATGATATTCCAAATTATTTTCTAATTTTCATGAATCAAATTTCTTTAACCTTCGGGCCCCGGTTTGTGCAACCAACTAGGTATCTCTTTGAAATGTAATTACCCAAGAAATTGTTGCTGATGTTATGTCATCTCGTAAGATAGGCATTCTCGGTCCGCTCCCAGTACAAGGAAGTGCCATTAAAGCTGACCTACCGAGCAATGTTAATGCAATTCAACTGAACCGAATGCGTGGGCAATTTATTAACAACATCAAAATGCATTCAACGAGCAGCACCTTGGATAAGGTTCCACAATTGTTTGTACAATTTTCAAATTCGAATTGTAACGTTTAAATTATAAAAAATAAAACTGATAGAACAAAAAAGAAAATAATATGTCTGTGTGTGGGGTTAAGAACAAAACTAAATTCACTTCACACAACACTTTAGTGCTGCATCTCGTCTCGAACAATGTCACTGTCTCCATTGTGAGAGTGTACTGAAGTTTGACTATTGCCATTCGCCTCGGGATTTGATGGAGAGGCTGGTTGGTGTGGATTTGTCGTTGGCTTGCGGCACACCCAGAAAAGACTTTCGTACTCACTCTTGAGCATGGATCGGGGATTTTGTGCGTACACCAGTCTCACTTTTTATCACTTCGAATTCGAAGCCCACTGCGTCTATGATGTTCTTCGTGGGTGGGTTCGATACTGTTCTTCGATTGCATGTCGCTGTAATGATAAAGCAGTGGGCCTAGATTTATCCATATTCCACCGGGAACAAGAATTCTGCAAAGAAAAGGTTGTTAGTATCTGCGTAGCCAGTCTGGGTTATTGTCCATACTTGGAAATGGTTTCAATGAATTCTACAATGTTGTTGGCGCAGTCTATGAAGAGGCACGTTGCAACGCAATCATAGGAATTCTCTATTTCATACACCTACAAAATTGAGACCAAATTAAAAGAACAATTTTTAATTTCAATTGTGTTTTAACGTTATTTTCCATTGGGCACATCAGATTTGAATTTCAGATCTCAGATTCATCGTGGCACATAGAACATGAAAGCGGATTGATCTGCTTTTTGTAAATAAGATAAGTTATTCAGCCCTATCATGAATTCCGTCGTAATCGGAAATACGCTACGAATCCCGAAAAATACATCATGGAATCCATTCGTAGTGGAAAGTCTGCTACGAATTTCGAAATTCGTAAAATTAGGTATCTCTGAATCCGAATGAAACGGAGAATTTAGCTCTTTTTCTACGAAAAGTAATTTGTATCGGAGACGTTGGGAAAAAACGATTTTTTCACAGCAATAGGTTGTGTTTTGTATAAAAAACGAAGTATTTAACATTTTTTTTGTTCAATTTTATTTGTTACTTTAATAGGGCAAACACAACTAATAACATATCGAAGTTATTGAACACGAAAGCACACCCGGGACAAACTCAAGTTCCAGCTCCTCTAATATAAAATGCCGGTTTATTGAGTCGAAAATTTCTTTGAAACCTGTAAGTTTATTATTCGTTTTAAAACAAAACGAATTGAATGCATTATACCTACTCGCACGTTGGCTCATCTAAGTCAAAGGGAACACAAGAGGCAAGAGTCGCGAAGTATTTTTCTCAATTTTCAGATTTTGCTTTCGCCTGAAGGTCACTGTTCGACCAGCAATTATTGAAAAGGCAATTGAATCCACTTTTAAACAATTTATGTATATTTTTAATTTGTTGTTAAAAAAGAAGAATTATTTAACTATTTGAAAGTATTCTCGCAATTCATTTCAATAATTTTCACACATGACCGATTTGACACAAAACAGCTGATTTCGAAAATGAGAATGAGAGCGGGTAATGAGGCAATGCTGCTGCGGATTCCATTCGGATTTTGTGAAGCAAATTTTTCGTAGTTCGTATCGTAGCTTTCATTCGGGGATTTCTTACGAATGGATTCTGTGATAGGGCTGAATATTAGTGCGTTATTAGACAGTACATAAGTTGAGCAAATTGTTTTCGTTTGTCGATGAAAACATACGAACTTAATATGGATAATTCAGCCCTATCATGAATTCCGTCGTAATCGAAAATAATCTACGAATCCCGAAAAATACATCATGGAATCCATTCGTAGTGGAAAATCTGCTACGAATTTCGAAATTCGTAAAATTAGGTATCTCTGAATCCGAATGAAACGAAAAATTTACCTCTTTTTCTACGACAAGTAATTTGTGTCGGAGACGTTGGGAAAAATGATGTTTGCACAGCAATAGATTGTGTTTTGTATAAAAAACTAAGTATTTACCATTTTTTTGTTGTTCTTAATTTTATTTGTTACTTTAATAAGGCAAACACAACTAATAAGGCAAATATCAATTTTTTTATTGAACACGAAAGCACACCCGGGTCAAACTCATGTTCCAGCTCCTGTAATATACATTTAAATGCCGGTTTATTGAGTCGAAATTTTCTTTGAAACCTCTAAGCTTATTATTCTTGTTAAAACCTAAAATGAATTGAATTCCCTATACTAGTACGTTGGCTCATCGAAGTCAAAGGGATCACAAGAGACAAGAGTCGCAGTGTATTTTTCTCTGATTTTTCAGATTTCGCTTTCGCCTGGAGGTCTCTGTTCGAACAGCAATTATTGAAAAGACAATTGAATCCATTTTTAAACAATTTATATTTTTAATTTGTTGTTAAAAAAGAAGAATTATTTAATTATTTGAAAGTTTACACACAATTCATTTCAATAAATTTCACACATGACCGATGTTTGACACAAAACAGCTGATTTCGAAAATGAGAATGAGAGCGGTGAATGAGGCAATGCTTCTGTGGATTCCATTCGGATTTTGTGAAGTAAAATTTTCGTAGTTCGTATCGTAGCTTTCATTCGGGGAATTCTTACGAATGGATTCTGTGATAGGGCTGATTATATCGACGAAGAATCGAAATCCATAGATAACGATGAAGAAGAAGAAGATGACAAAGATGATAGTAATTGCTCCAACATGAATTCCATGTCCATTACCTATTTACGTTTTTGTTCTGGATAATTAAAAATAATTTGCACGATCATTATTCAATTCACTGTATTTCAATTTTAAAAATGAGTTATTAATTATTTTCTTCACTGCAGAACTGAACTGTCAAACACAGAAATAAAAAATAAAAAAAATCAGAAGTTTGACATAAAACCCCAAGTTTGCTTCATAACTTCTACTTTTTCGGGGAGTTGAGCGAATCCAAAGTTAATCAACTCTTGGTTTTCTCAACTTCGGAATATCCAAAGTTGAGTGAGTCAACTTCGAGTGAATAAAAGCAATTCCTCAAGTTGAGAATAAAAATCCCCAAGTTGTGTTCAACTTGAAGTGAATAAAATGGCCCTTAAATCAGTTTTTATTCATACGAAACTTAGCAATTGCTTCGATTTTGACATTTAGTCTGAGTAAAAGCAATTGCTACGTTTTATTCATACGACCCATTATCTCTTTATTAATGAATTGTAATTATCTTTTATCCACTTTTTCTATTTCATTCGCTATTGTACTCTCAATGAATTAACATTAAATATCAATAGTTTCATAAAGTCTTTCTCATTTTTTGTAAGTGACCGCATTTTTCCACAGAAACAAAGATAATTTGACAATGGGTCGTATGAATAAAAACTAGCATTTGCTTTGACTAAAAGGTGGTAGCAAAGTAAAAGCTCTTAGCAAATGCTTTAAATCGGTATGAATAAAAACTTATTTTGCTAAAGTAAGTTCGAAAATTCGAACAAAGGATTTACTTCACTTTATATGTCCTTCCCTTGCAGTTTCTGTCAAAATTTGATTTTTTTATTTTGAATTTGAATTTAGAATTAGAAAAACGATTTTTGAGGAAAAATAAACAAAATTCTAATCCTGCTGCGCAGTGAATTCTGCACGTGTGTTTTGGGCATAAGGCTTTCACTCATTAGACACAACAGCACGATAGCGATACCTAGATAGCGATGGAATTCTTCTCATTTTTTTTTGTCAGTTTTTGTTTATGTCTTGTAAAAATATGCAGCTCTGATGGAGAGGAAATGCTGTTGCTGGCTTTAGCGGACGAAGACGATAAAAAGAAAGTTGAATACTATGCCTGCGCTCAATTTCAGCTTATTTTTAATTATGTTACAGAAGAAGAATGTGAGTAAAATGAAGTCAATTTAAGTCGAAATAGTCACGTTATTTCAAAATTTTAAAAATGATGAAAAGAGGTTTTATCAGTAGTTCAGAATGTCGTATCTATGTTTCTATCAGGCAATCGAACTAGCATTAACTTTTCCAAATCCATCATTGCGAGATAGAACGATAAAATGCTACATGCAGCGAGAGACGCATTCAATCGCAATCTATCGCGACAATCGAAGCCTTTAGGCATATATGGAGCTCGGCCCCGAAACATTCACTTAACCTACTTGACAGCATACAGAGACGAGCAGTTCGACCTACACTCACATCAAATCTACAACCGTTGGTGCACAGAAGACAAGTCGCTGAGCTATGCTTGTTCTATAGGTACTTCCATGGCAGATGTTCCGAGGAACTCAAAGACATTATTCCTCGAAATGCAACTTTTGGGCGCCCCACAAGACAGGCTGCTAATGCTCATGACCATACGGTACACTTGACAACCGCGAGCACATCAACTTTCCAAAACTCCTTTTGTTACAGGACAAGCAAACTTAGGAACTCACTTCCTGGGGATATATTTCCAGATATACAATTTGCAGAAATTTAAGTGCAGAACTTACACATCATAAGCCTTGACTGTGGAAAAACGGATCTCTCTCTCTGAAGTCATGCAAAATTGTGTGGCATGGTAATGTAAATCCACCATAAGCTAAGTACGCTGCTCGATCGAAACTATATTTTAACTTCTCTCCAATTTTTTTTCCAAACATTACCTAAAATCCTAGCTTAATTTTGACATAGAGTGCGCTGCGTTCGTTGAAAATAACTTTCTTCAGAAATTCATCTACGCGAAAAAGTGTTATATTTTCGTTGCACTTTCTTTTTTCCTTGTCTGCCATTCCTTGATCTCAAATTGAAAACCCTTATCCTTATTTACTTTTCCGCAACACAAAAACACAACAGAAAACAAAAACCAACATGATCTGTCAAAATTTAGCTTGAAAAATGTGCCGGCCAATTAATGGGCGAGCTAAATTGTGACAGATGTATGGAATATCTGCAGTCTGAAATGAAAATTAGTTTAAAATTAGCTAAGCTAAATTTTGGAGAGAATTTTGTATGGGAGTTTAAATTTAGCTCGAGTGGCGTACTAAGCTTTATCAATGTACAAAATTTTAAATTGATACGACCGACGAACGGTTCATGAGGCCTCATTGGGATCAATGCCAATAACTCGGACCAAAGCAAAATTTCCAAAATTTAAAGGGAACATTTGTGCAAAATTTCAGCTTTCTAGGGCAAAGGTTTTGGGCTTATTTGCCAATTTCCTTTTAAAAACACTTGCTGAGCATCAGTTTCATTAAGTTTGAACGTTTGAACCATAAAGAAAATGTAAATACATATATGAAAAGTAAGCGGTGGGTATTTGAATAATGAGAAAACTCAAATTTTGAAAATTTAAAAATGTATTCAAATACCCACCGCCTACTTTTATTTAATATATGAATAATATATGAAATGTAAGGACAAGGAGCGTTCCAGAGTCAGAAAGGGTAAATATATACATGATGATAGATGATGGACTTTACTGTCACAATAAGGCCGTGTGTCAATTGCGCCAATCCTCGTCGAAGTTTCTGACAAATAGTGAGGTTGAAAAGAGAAGTTTACCAAACTTAGAACAGAGATTTCTTTAATTTCAGCAATCGTTGAGGAAGTCAACCGTATCCGGTGCTAGAAGAAATGATTAATACAATTTTTGTAATCGCAGTCGGAGCAGACATGTTTTGATAGAATAAGAATAAAAGTAATTTTTCCCTGTTATTATATAGGATAATATTCGGCCCTAACGAGGTATCCGTCGGAATGGAGAACTCTCCACAGGGCATACTCCGTCGGAAGAAAATTCGTATGAAGCTGTCAAAAATATCAGTAAAAACGCACTTGATCGCACTATTTGTCGGAACAAAGTTCCGAAAAGCTGTTCGGAAAAATACCACGAAGTAAAAATACTCCGACTCATGTGAGATTGCTTTTAATTCTAACCGAAACCTAAAATTAAAATTATGTCTCACGACGAAAAGCGTGATAATTTCGGAGGCGGTAGTGGTATCGGAGCAGCGGTTTAGAATCGCAGTAAAAATTCCTCCGTTTTGGCATGAAAAACCGGAAATTTGGTTCGCGCAAATCGAAGCACAATTCGAGATAGCAAGAATTCACCGCGATTTATCAATATTTAATACCGTCGTCAGCGCTATCGAATCGAAAGTGCTGACACAATTTTCGGACGCAGTGCTCTCACCGCCCGCCAGTAACAAGTACGGAAACTTGAAAAAAGTCATCATCGAACAGTTTGGCGACTCCGACCAGCGAAAAATCAAGAAACTTCTCTCGGAAGTTGATTTAGGTGATAAATGCCCCTCGCAGTTGCTCAACGAACTCCGTAGTTTGGCTGGAACGCAAATTAATGGCGATTTAATAAAATCATTGTGGCTGCAAAGACTCCCTGCCCAGGTGCGCGTAATTTTGCATCTAGTGAAGAGCTAACAGCGCTTGCCAAACTGGCTGACAAAGTGATGGAAGTTGGAGACTTCAAAGATATAATGGCCGTCAACTCTCCCCAGCGAAGATTCGCACCATCAAGTCAAATCCACCAAATTTCTAGTCAGTTAAATGAATTGCTGAAAAAACAAACGAATAGCATACTGCAACCGCACCGAAGCCGCAGTCGTAGTCGCAGTCATCTGCATCGCCGCCGATCGCAATTAAATGAAGATTATTGTTGGTTTCATCAGCAGTTCGAAGTGAAAGCAAGAAATTGCAGTGAACCCTGCAAGTTCAAGTGCCCTACGTCAAAAAACTAATTTGCGGCGACAACAAAAGCGAACAGCACGTTGGCCAATGTATTTGTAGGTTAGTTGTTCACTACAAATTATCAAAAAATAAATTTTTAATCGACAGTGGAGCAGACATTTCTGTGCTTCCTCCAACCTACAACGATCGTTTATCATCCGCGAAATCAACACTTTTTTCGCAACAGGCGCTTAACAATTGACTTGGGACTTCGGCGTGGTTTCACTTGGACGTTCATGATAGCAGATGTATCCAGGCCAATCATCGGAGCGGATTTTATAAAACATTTTGGACTCTTGATCGACCTAAAGAAGAACCAGTTAATTGACAGCAGTACACAAGTTGGAGCGCAGGCAGTGACCATAACCAGAACAAAGTAAGCATTAGTACGTTTAACATTAATAACCTATTCGCTGTAATTTTCACAGAGTACAAACATCTTACTGAGTTCAACGCCAACAAGCAGGTTTCCGGTACAAAACGACGCATCACATAGACACAAACGGCCCAGATGTGTCCGCTCGACCACGACGACTGGATGCTGCTAAGCTCAAGGCAGCTCATGAAGAGTTGCGTTTTTTAATGGAGCAGAGGATTTGCCCACCCTCTAAAAGCAATTGGACGAGTCCTCTCCACTTGGTCCGAAAAGCGAATGGGGATTGGAGACCGTGCGGGGACTACCGGGCCATTAATTCTATAACAAACCCTGATCGATACCCTATTCCTTTCATCCAGGACTTCTCAAATATACTGCATGGACGAACAATATTTTCGACGATCGATCTCCAGAGGGCGTACCATCAAATCCCCATCGAGCCTGCCAATATTCCGAAGACGGCCATAATTACACCTTTCGGCCTATACGAATTTCGGTATATGACGTTTGGGTTGCGTAATGCTGCGCAAACCTTTCACATGCATGAAGTACTTCGAGGCTTAGAACATTTTGCTTTTCCCTACCTGGACGACATAATGTGTGGCATCACGCGACCCCAACGAGCACGAGTCTTATCTTCGAGAGGTTTTACAGAGGCTGAGCTCTCATAGCCTTACAATTAACGCATCCAAATGTGTATTAGGGAAGACCGAAATACGATTTCTAGACCACCAAATCAGCATTGAAGGAATCAAGCCACTAGGAAAAAGTAAAGGTTATTCAGGACTTTCAAAAACCGACGAAAGCTAAGGAATTGAAGAGGTTTTTGGTAATGGTAAACTTTTACCGACGTTTCTTGCCCGATACGCTCAGAAATCAAGCAGTTCTTCCAAATCTCGTCAAAGGTAACAAGATAAACGACATGACTCCCGTCGTATGGACCGAGGAAGCAGAAACGGCATTTCATCAATGCAAGGCAGATCTGGCTAACGCTACGCTTTAAGCGCACCCTGCGATCAATGCACATCTTTCGCTCAGCTCTGATGCTTCGGATTTTGCAGTGGGCGCCGTGCTTCACCAAATCGTCGATGGAGTTAGACAACCATTGGGATTCTTCACTAAGAAGCTAACCGAAACTCAAAAACGGTACAGTACATACGACCGGGAGCTGCTGGCGATTTATTTGGGCGTGAAGCATTTTTAACATCTAATTGAGGGAAGAGAATTCAGTATAAAAACTGATCACAAACCGCTCGTCTTCGCTTTTAAGCAAAAACATGAGAAGCCTTCGCCACGACAAAGCCGACAACTCGATTTCATCGCTCAGTTTAGCACCGACATTCGTTTCAACAAAGGTGCGGACAACAACGTAGCTGATTCATTATCGCGAGTAGAAGAGGACAGCGCACAATCTATCGATTTAGACGCTATCGCTATGGCGCAAATTAAAGATGGAAAATTCCAAGAAGAAGTCAAAGCAGGTAACTTTGGTTGGAATTCACTAACCGTTAAGCTACTTAGTCTTCCAGAATCCAAATCACCTGTGTATTGTGATGTTTTCAAGAGCCGAATTCGGCCAATTCAGTTCCAGTTCGTCTGTTGTGGAGTACGCACTCGTCGGGAACTTTTATAAGCCAAAATTCAATAAAACTAAACTCAAAATATCTTGTAGTTCATGTAAAAGTAAAGTTGAACGTGCCGAATTAAAAGTTGTCTGCAGTGACTGCAACACAATTTTCCATGCTGCTTGTGTAAATATTTTGCCAGTAGACTTGGAATTTATGAAAAAAGACAACAAATCTTGGCGATGTGCGCCTTGTGTAGCAGCGAAACGTCGCGATTCTCTTTCTGGTACGGTTCCTGTGTGTGTCTCAAATGAGATGAATAAACATCAGCAAAAAAAGCAAAACCAGCTGCCCATTACATCTCTACCACAAATTTCATCAGTTCGGCCGTCTAATATTACGCTAGAAATTATTTATTCTGAAATTCTAGCAGTAAAAGAAATTCGGAGGGTTCAGAAGAACTGCAAGCCAAAAACAAAGAGTGCGAACAAAGAATCGTTAAAAATAAAAAAATAAAAAATAGGCGGCGCAACAGGCGGTAGACACCCAAGGCCTAGCTTCTCGCAACCATTCGTTTTGTGTGAGTTTCTATTTTTTTTTGGAACGAATGGAACCTACAATTTTTTGCCGAGTCCGAACGGCTGAATTGAGAAGCTTTTTCAGGACAGTCATACTCTCGGATGTTTGTCAGACGTTCGCGAGAGGTGGCGCAGTAGAAAAAACCTTAAGATGAAATTTGTGTTTTTCCGGGGATCGAACCTAACCGAACAAAGAATCGTTAGAAGAAGTAAATTTCTTCGAGCAGCAATTAGTTGCCAACACCGTCGAAATCCACAATATTCCCTTCCAAAGCAATAATGTCTCCAACATCGACTTGGCGCTAAAAGTTTTTCGTGATGGGATGAATGTAGGTGTAACAGAGAACGATATTGACTATTGTTACACAAAAAAAAATTGTGAAACGACACCAAAACGCTCACACCAACGATTCACAAAGCTTCATCAATATTCTTCATGTAAGACTTACAACGCGTCATTACTTACTTTACTTATCGGGCTCCCGACCCGTGAAGAGTCTCTGCCTGAGACACTTCAGCCTTCCATCCTCTACGATCCCGGGCACGCTGCTTCCAGTTGTCCAGACCAAGCGCTCTGGCATCCGCGATGGCTTGGTCTTTGAAACGGAGGTTCGGTCTTCCTTGTCTTCTCGAACCTGGGGGCTGGGATTCGAAGATCCTCTTAGCTGGAGCATTATTGTCCATTCGCTCGATGTGGCCGAGCCAATGTAGTCGACGTGTTTTGGCTTTTTGGACTACATCCACATCTTGGTACAGCTCATAGAGTTCGCGGTTATATCTTCTTCTCCATTCGCCCTCCTCGCACACAGGACCAAAAATCCGCCGAAGTATTTTTCTTTCGACGGAGCCCAGTATTAGCTCTCCCTTCTTGCTTATCGTCCAGCACTCGGCGCCATAAAGCAGAACTGGCAGGATAAGGGTTTTGTAGAGCACACATTTCGTCCTTCGAGTTAGGAGTTTTGAACCCAGTTGGTTTGCCAAACCGAAGTAGCAACGGTTTCCTAGGGTAATTCTTCGCCGGATCTCCACTAGGGTGTCGTTCGTGGAGTTCATATTTACTCCGAGGTAGGTGAACTCCTTAACTACCTCAAAGTTGTTGCTATCAATAGTGACGTTTTGTCCTAGGCGGTGGACAGATGCTTGTTTGTTTGTTGATAGCATGTATTTAGTCTTGTCCTCATTTACTTCAAGGCCAACGGATTTCGCCTGTTCTTCAATCGCCGTAAACGCTTCTATCACGGCACGCTGGGAGCGACCGATGATGTCAATATCGTCCGCATAGCCCAGCAGCTGGACGGATCTGTTGAAGATAGTGCCTTCCGTGTTGACACCTGCCCTGCGCACTATCTGCTCCAGTACGAGATTGAAGAAATCGCATGACAGCGCGTCTCCTTGCCGAAATCCGGTGCAAGTTTGAAATAGATCGGACGAGCTGTTTCCAAACTGCACGTTGCAGCGCGTGTTTTCCAGCGTCACGCGACACAGCTGAATCAGTTTTGTCGGAATTCCAAATTCGGCCATCGCCATATAGAGCTCCTGACGATGTATGCTGTCATACGCGGCTTTGAAGTCGATGAATAGGTGGTGAGTTTCGACTTGAAATTCGTTGGTCTTTTCCAGGATTTGCCTCAGTGTGAAAATTTGGTCTATAGTCGATCTGCCGGGCCGGAAGCCACACTGGTACGTGCCGATTAGTGTGTTGCAGAAAGGTTTAAGACGTTCACACAGTACGTTGGATAGGATCTTGTATGCGACATTAACCAGGGATATGCCTCGATAGTTCTTGCAAGACATAGGATCGCCCTTTTTGTAGATGGGGCATATGGAGCTGATAGTCCAGTCATCGGGCATGTTTTCTTCCACCCATACTTGGTTGATGATTCGGTGCATGCTCCCTACCAAAACATCACCACCGTATTTAAAGAGCTCCGCTGGTAAACCATCAGAGCCTGCGGCTTTGTTGTTCTTAAACTTTTTTATAGCTAGGCCAACTTCTTCTATACTAGGTGGTGGAACTAGTTCTTCATTGACTGGACGCGGGTTCTCTTCTTGCCCTATCACTCTCTCTTACAACGCGTCATTTGCAATGACGCGTTTTTTTCTTTACAACGCGTCATTGCAAAGAAAAAAAAATGAGCGCAAAAAAAGAGAAGAAAGAACCGCTAACAACAACTGTACTCGACTCCAACGCGAAGCCACAGAATATGTACATCAACGACTGCTTAACCTATCGGACTCGTCAGCTGTTAAAAACTGCAACATCTATGAAGATATCAATGAAATATAAATATGTTTGGACTAGGAATGGGATAGTGTACATTGGTAGGAACGAGGGTGATAATTTTGTAAGAATTAATTGTGCTGAAGATTTTAATAAATTATGAATTCTTTGTATAATGTTCCTCGTCAAAAATGCAATTCATGTAATTATCCAGATGTTCCTACCAATTCCAATGTTACATTTTGTTTACATCAAAATATTCGTAGTGTTAGAAGTAATTTTGTTTCACTGTTAGCTCATATCAATGCATTAGAACTAGAGAATTTACCAGTAGTAATTGTATGAAGTGAAATATGGATTTACGAAAATGAATTGAGTTTATATAAAATTCGAGGGTATTTGTCGCCTTTTGCAAATTGTAATGAGTCTTACCAAGCTGGGGGAGTTATGGTTTATGTAAAAGATGGTTATACGTGCAATTGTTCTAAAATCACTTTTTCAAGTGCTGATGTTGTGAAGTTGTCATTAGACTATATGAATGATATATAAACATTTCTTTGAATATATAGACTGCAGGAAATTAATAAGTCTATTTTTATAAATGATCTAGATGGATTATTAAGCCTATCGAAAGAAAAAAATTTGATTGTAGTGGTGAAATATAAACATACATTTTAAATCATTCCGATAATTTAACAGAGAGCTATCTTCTTCTTATGGCGTCAAATGGGCTAAAAAGTATTATTAACGATCCAACTCGCGTTACAGACTGTACTTCAACTTACATTGACCATATATTTACCAGAGTACACAAACATTTTAATAATATTTTGAATGGTGCGGTTTATGACTACAAAATTACTGATCATCATATGATCACTCTAAAATTATAAGATAAGATTCGCCGGAATGGTTTGGTTCTTGCTCCCCACCGCTCGACTAAGCCAATACAACATGCCTAAAAACAAACAAACATCTAGGTACTTACTTTACCTTCACCATATTCGGACGGACCTTCACCAAACTGAGGGGTGCTGTCGATGTTACTCAGCGCTGGCTTTCCCACCCCTCCTGGAAATTCGTTGGCTGATATTTGAATTTCCCCTAGATTGGGGATGCTGTCGTCCGATCACGCCATTTCACCGAAAGGGTTTTAGCTTACCCCGTCACACCCCTGAAAAATCATTTAACGCTTCATCTCACTTTTCAGTGAGGTAAATCCAAATGGAAAACAAACGCAAACTATTGGCGTGACTCAACAACTAACATTTATTATTTTCAACGATATATTCTTTTCAGGCATTGAAATCTTAATTTAACGATTATTTCCTCGCATTAAAAATTTACTTATATGCTAACAAAAAAAATTCTTAAGATTAGTTTGGCCCCGCAATAAAAAACAAAAAATTCCTCTCATTGGGGGTATAAACGCATCCCCTTACTTTATTTCGCGACCCGGTTTCCTACCTATGTAGAGCTCTAATTAGGTATCTCTCTTACTCTTACCATCAGGTACATGAACGTAGAACGATGAATAGTAGGGGTCAAACGGCACTTAGTACATATAATAACAAATTATAATCAGATATGATCGAGTAACTTCACGCCAAAAAAAATGACTCTTAACAAAAAAAAAAAAACACTTAAAACTAACTTACTAAACTAACTAGCACTATGGAATTATCTACTACGGTAGATATATTGGACTTAATATATACGCGTAGTTAACTATACTGCTATATCAAACGGCCAAACACACATAGATAGCACTTATTGTTTATGCCGGCTTGGATCTGAGTTGGTGGGTATATTGTTAGGCAATTCTTCATTTACGTTCGCGATTATTGTTAGCGTACCGTATAACCTTCTCACCAGTTCTACCGAAGGTATATCTGCGGGGATAGTCTTTTGTTCCCGCTTCAGATACCTTTGTGGGTTTTACGATGCGGTGGGCTGAAGGTCAATGCGGATATTCATAGGATTGCGCACGGCCGTTGGATTTTTTTGGTGGCTATTTGATAGTGCTACTTCACGGAGCTTATTGTTTCCCAAATAAATCTGGCGGCCACGACGAACGATAATATATGGTCTATGACCGCCTAGCTATAACCAAAAACTCACCCCTCTCTCTTCTTTGAACAGCCTGTATTTTCTTGTCCAGGAACTCACTTTCACAGTTTTTTATTTAATTGTTCTGTTTCTGATTATTTTTGTCCGTATCACCTCCGCGACTACCTTTTTTTTTTTGAATCGTTTTTAAATTTTATACACTATTTACTTCGCGCGTTAAGCGAGCACTGCCTCACTTGGAGGATTTTTAAACAAAAAAACTACGCACACGTAACCGACAGCGACACTGTGTGTCATCAATGACCTCTGCGGTCGATGGGAGTTGGTACAAGAATGGTTCGACCAAAAATCGAACCATCCGTCAGAGGCTGTTATTTTACTTCCTCCCCCATTCTCACATTCCGTCATCCGATTTATCGGTATAAATTATAATTTTTCTCATTGTCCCACTCTATCCACCGGCTGCATTTGAAAAGCATTTGTTTTTCAAATGCAGCATCTACCCTCACCTATCCAGTTTTACCACCACCATTTCCACCCTTGGCACACACTTCCGCCCCATCTAGGTGTGAGCTGCGCAAAACTGACCTCGACCATTGTGACTTATTAAAAGGTTTTTTTGTCTCATCACCTGGGCTGCATTCCAGGTTTGACTATTTTAACTAAATTAACAACGATTGTTTATTTAGTTACTTTTTGGAATCTGGGACAGCTATTGTTACTAATTTCATGTTGACATTTCACTTTACATGTGGTAGTGAGTTGTTGTTGGACCGCATCACGTGCAAGTCGAATCCATGTTTGATTTAAAAAAAAAAAATGAATACGTGAATCCATGACAGTTCTTTTGCTAGTATGAGTGAAATGAACCACACTTTTGCCTCTTGTTAATTTAGTTAACTTCCCCTCCTTCGAACTGTCACAGCTTGTCAACGCTGTAGTTAAAATAGTTAACTACTGCCGAATTTGGAATGCACTCCTGAACTGCCTAGTTGACTAACGTCGACAAATTTAATCCAAATTCGCAGTCTTACTTACTTACTTAGATGGCGCTACAGTCCGGGGTGGACCTGGGCCTCAACCAACATGCCTCTCCAGTTAGCCCGATCTTTGGCTGACCGCCTCCAGAGTTGCGCACTCCAAGTTGGTTGAGGTCCCCTTCCACTTGTGCGCGCCACCTAAGGCGAGGTCTTCCTCTACTGCGTTGTCCCTCCGGGTTGGAATCGAAGACTCTTCGGGCCGGAGCGTTGGTGTCCATTCGCTCTACATGTCCTAGCCATCTTAGTCGACTGATACGCACTTTTCTGACCAGGTCTATGTCGCTGTACAGCTCGTAGAGTTCGCTGTTAAATCTTCTCCTCCAAAGCCCGTCAACGCAAACGGGACCGAAAATCACTCGAAGAATTTTGCGTTCGAAACGACCAAGAAGATCTTCATCCGCCTTTGTTAACGTCCATGCTTCTGCGCCATAGAGTAGGACTGGGATGATGAGGGTCTTATATAGAGTCTCCTTAGTGTTTCTTGACAAGGCCTTACTAGTCAGTTGCCTTCTTAGGCCAAAGAAACAGCGGTTGGCAAGTGTAACTCTTCGTTTGATTTCTGCTGTCGTGTCATTATCAGAGTTTATAGCGGAGCCGAGGTAGATAAAGTCCCTAACCACCTCAAAGTTATAGCTGTCTATCGTGACGTTCTGTCCGATTCGCCGATGTTGTGTGTCCCTTCTTGTTGACAGCATGTACTTTGTTTTGCCCTCATTCACCACTAAACCCATTTTTGCCGCTTCTGTGCTAATACTTGCAAACGCACCAGTAACAGCTCGCTGCGTTCTGCCAATTATGTCAATGTCGTCAGCGTATGCAAGTAGTTGCACAGACTTTTGGAAAATTGTGCCCCTGGTGTTGGCTTGCGAGTTTCGCACAATTTTCTCAAGTATGATGTTGAAAAAGTCACATGACAGCGCATCACCTTGTCTAAATCCTTTTTTGACATCAAAGGTCTCGGTGAGATTATTTCCGACCTTTACGGAGCAGCGAGCGTTCTCCATCGTCATTCTGCACAATCTGACAAGTTTGGCAGGGATGCCAAAACTAGACATGGCTCTGTATAGCTCGTCTCTATAAATGCTGTCATATGCGGCTTTAAAATCGATAAATAGATGGTGAGTATCGATTTGGACTTCTTGGGTTTTCTCCAGGATCTGCCGTAGTGTGAATATTTGGTCGGTTGTGGACTTACCGGGCCTAAAACCACACTGATAGGGACCAATCAGCTCGTTGACAAATGGTTTCAGGCGCTCACACAGTACAGCAGATATGATCTTATAGGCGATGTTGAGGAGACTGATGCCTCTATATTTGGCGCAGTTTAGAGGGTCTCCTTTCTTGTAGATCGGGCAAACGATGCTGAGGTTCCAATCATCAGGCATACTTTCCTCTGACCAAATTTTAGAAACGAGTTGGTGTATGCTCTCTACCAAGTCATCTCCCGCTGCCTTAAAAAGCTCGGCCGGTAAACCGTCCGGTCCTGCAGCTTTGTTGGACTTCAGCTTAGATATTGCTATCCTTACCTCATTTTGGTCAGGTGGACGGAAGTCTTGGCTTTCATCGCCCAGGTTGAATGGTTCATTCTGCCTGACAGCGGAATATGTGTCGTCTTCGCCGTTTAACAGTCTGCAGAAATGGTTTTTCCATGTCCTCAGCACCGACTGTGACTCCACTACAAGGTTTCCTTGTTCGTCTCTACAGGTCTCTGTTCGGGTCTTGTTCCCATGACACGTTCTTTTTACCTTTTGGTAAAACTTCCGAACATTGTTCCTGGAGTAACACCTCTCTATTTCCTCGATCGCGCGCTTCTCATGCTCTTTCTTTTTCCTCCGGAGAAGCCGGTGTTCTTCCCTCCTTTTTTGCTCGTAGAGCTCACGAGCTGCTCTCGTCCTTCTCTGCAGCGCCGCTTTGTAGGCCAGTTGCTTTGCTGCATGTGCTTGCCGGCATTCTTCATCAAACCAAGGGTTTCGTGGTGGTGGTCGGGTGAAACCTAGCACATCAGTTGCGGCTTTTCTGATGGCTTCCTGGCATCGGTGCCACTGGTCTTCAGCACTTGATGCTGGCTGCAATTGACTTCTCGAGAGGTTGAGGGAGACGCGATCGGCAAAAGTCCTGGCGGTTTGTTGCGTTTGTAGCCGTTCAACGTTGAACCTCCTCACAGTATTTCCTCGTTGTTGTGGTGCTTGGGATATCCGCATCCGTACCTTGGCTACTACAAGGTAGTGGTCCGAGTCTATGTTGGCCGCTCGGAAAGTTCGGACATCTAGAATACTGGAGGAGTGCCTTGCGTCGATCGCAACATGGTCAATTTGATTGACCGTTTGATGGTCTGGTGACCGCCATGTTCCTTTGTGAATATGCTAGCTATAGTAACATTACGTCCCGCAGCAAAGTCGATTAGCCTAAGTCCGTTTCCAGACGTGTTGTCGTGTAGGCTGTACTTCCCGATTGTACTACCAAAGATGTCCTCCTTTCCTATTTTGGCGTTAAAATCACCCAAGACGATTTTAACGTCATACTTAGGACATTGCTCATATGTTTTGTCGAGGAGCTCGTAGAAACATTCTTTGGTAGCATCGTCTTTATCTTCGGTAGGGGCGTGAGCGCATATCAGGCTGATGTTGGCGAATTTAGCCTTGATGCGGATAGTTGTAAGGCGTTCACTAACGTGTCGAAAGCTCAAGACTTCTTTCCTAAGTCTGCCGCTTACAACGAATCCGCATCCGAATAGACGCTGCTTCTGTTCTCTGTAGCAATCACCGTAGTAGATGTCACAGTTTTTTATCCTTCTTTTGCCCGGCCCATCCCACCGCACCTCCTGGATGGCGGTGATATCTGCTTTGTAGCAGCTTAGGGCCTCCGCTAGTTGTTCGGCTGCACGCGGTCTATTCAGGGTTCGAACATTCCACGTGCAGATCCGAACGTCATTGTCCATATTTCGTTTTGCAGGGTCGTCAACAGTGAATCCGTCCTTATCCGAGGCTCTTGGTTGCTTCGTAACCATATTGTTTTTCCGTGGTTGGGTAGTTAACCCCACGCACAACCCCCAACCTGGAGGGCCAGGCCCTTTCTGTGACCCCTTGGACGAAAGGGGCCGGATATTCCGGAGTCAGTAACCCGCTTCGGGGATTTGAGTGCTGCCGTTGACCCATTAAGGGCTCTTCCGCCACCATCTCTATTTCAACACCCTGACTAGTATTGAAAAAAAACCTTAATGGCCTCAGCTCCAAATACGTCGAAGTAGCCCATTAAGGTATCTGCCATGCCGACTGTTGACGTCACCGTTGATTCAATGGCGTGAATTCATCCGCCGTACGTCCTCTTTCTGAGGAGCTCATGTAAGACTTCTGAGACTCGTTCAGTCAGTCTTTCTAACAGAGCATTATAGTGTTGCTATTTTCTTCGTGTTCAACACTCGCACTTATAAGTTTAGCAAGCCAAGCCCGGAAGGGCGAGGCCAGTACCCGGTGGTTACCACGCGGAGGTAAAATAAGCACAATTGATGTGTATGAAAAAGTTGCAACAGCTGGGCACCGCCAAGTTGATGCCAATCAGCGCCTACCCGATTCATACACACCCAACCACCCCAAATTCGCAGTCGCACACGTTTAATGTCGTTTTCGATTGGTAATCCAGAACCGTCCGGAAGCAATCCGAACGCTTCTTAAAGCGTTCGATTGGCACTCAACTGACAGTTCTTCTACTGAAAAGAGGAGAAATTTGCTTCTGGATTTGAATTCAGAATCGCGGAGACTTCTTCCGGAAGCTTCTGGATTACCAATCGAAAACGACATAAGTAAATCTTGTTGGATTTTTTTACTTTTATTCGCCATATTAACAATCGAGAAAATTTTAATACAAGCGATCAAGCGACCACAGGTACTTAGCGACAATATCTAGTCGGATTATTCGATCCATCTAGCGCGCAGAGGTAAGTATCTACTTCAACATCAACAACAACAAGTGTCCCCTGAGGAGAATCTATCCGGGGAGTATTATTTTTATATTTTCAATAATTTTGCCGTTAAATTTGGTATACATATTTCTCTCTTCCAGGTAGCTGCAACAAGATATACTTCCTCTCTGACGCAAGAAGATCGATAGAAATTACTCCTGCGACTACTAGGGTGGCTAGTTCCGACACTGTTCGGTATGATCAGGTCCCAGGATCGAGCCCTGCGCAGCTCCAGCAGTGATTTCCTTTCTGTGGGGTCCGTCCGTGGGGTCGTACACCAGTTCCCGGTCTTTTAGGTAATCCTTCACCATCCGCAGCAGATATTGTGTTAGGTTAGGTTAGGTTATACGGGTTGGTGAAGCTGAGTAGCCTCTTCTTCACCCCACTCAGGTCCTCGAGGACCCATTGTGATACCCTTCGATGGGGTTAGCCGCGTTGTAATAGCTTTACTTTGTCCTTCCCTTGGTTACTCGACCTTGTCCAGCCATCCCGCTGTCCTCAGAAACCTGTAAAGATCAGATATTGAGACATTAGAGAGTTCTTGGATTTCCTGGAAGTAGTAACTTCCAAGTGTTCTGTTCCTCAAGTGACAGAGACTTGGGCAGTGACAGAGAAAGTGAGGTGTGTCCTCGTGGACTTCTTCATCACCGCAGCCTCTGCAGATGTCATCATTCTTGAGATTTAATTTCATTGCATGGCTTCTTAGAAAGTTGTGACCGGTGAGGGCGCCAACCAACTTGGACAGCGATATTCTGTCATATTGTAGCAGTTTGTTGGTCCTGCTTTTATCGTATTCTGGCCACATCTTCCGCGATATGTCACAGGTGGTTAGTGTTTTCCACCTGGTATTGGCTTTCATTCGGATCTTATATTCCACTCGCTCTCTGAGATTGCAGATTGGTGGTTTGATCGACTGAAGTGCCTGGTCTAGGTTCATTGCAGAACCATTTCTTGCCAGTTCGTCAGCCCTCTCGTTGCCGATTATGTCCCTGTGTCCAGGAACCCAGCAGAGAACCGTATTGTGCTGCGAGCCAAGAGCCTTGAGCTCTTCGCGACAGCGGCGAACTAGTTTGGATTTTATCTCATTAGTAGAGATTGCCTTGATAGCCGCCTGGCTGTCAATAAATATGGTAATATCATTCCGTGGTATTGCCATTATTGATACCATGCTTGCCACTTCCGCGACTGCCAGTACCTCAGCTTGAAAAACACTACAATAATCAGGAAGCCTGATTGAACTATGTATGTTGAGTTCCTCTGAGAATAATCCGGCTCCAGTTCCACACTCCATCTTTGATCCATCAGTGTAGATGGCTATTGATTTCGTTTCGGTGGGTTCGTTTCTGTCCCATTCTTCCCTGCTTGGAAACCAGCAGGAGAATGGTTTATGGAAGTCTAGGTATGGTGACATGTAGTCAGAGCTGATGTCATTCCCTACGTATTCCTTGAGAATCCGTGCATGCCCAAAGAGACTGGGGATAAAGCATTTTGTCTGGCTTATCCTCAGGGCACTTTTGGCAGCCGATTCTTGCATGTGTAGATCCATAGGTAGCAGGTTGAGAATCGTTTCCAACCCAGCTGTCGGTGTTGTTCTTAACGCACTAGTCGTTCCTATACATGCCAGTCTTTGTATTTTTGTCATTGCCTTAAGATTGGTTGCCTTGCCTGTGGCTTGCCACCAGACTATATTGCCATATGTGAGTATTGGGCGTACGATTGCCGTATACATCCACCGAATTATTTTCGGGTTAGGTCCCCAGTTTCTGCCGAAGATACGATTGCATGCATAGAATGCATTCGCTGCCTTTTTCACTCGTTCATTGACATTTAGTTTCCAATTAAGTTTTCTGTCGAGAATTGCGAGATGCAATTGGCCCCTCTCCCTTGGTCCGGTCAGCTTACCCTTCCCAGTCTGGTTCTGTCTCCTATCTCTGAGGCTGCTGCGCCACACTGATTCAGTCGATTTTATGACCGCTTTAGCCTTGCCTACCTGCGCCGCTTCCTTTTCCGTGAAGGAGTCCGGGTCGCGGTTCCTAAATCTTCCTAGCAGTCGGCGCGCATTTTTTCGTTTCTTAAGCGGGTCTGTTTCCGCTGTGCTCGACTGCGTGTTGATGTTTGCCGGGTTCACCTTACAGACCGCTAGGGCTTCGGTGGTTTCCGAACAGTCGCTGTCGTTTGGCTTACTTGGCTTATCAACAACCGTGCAGATGCTGTCTAATGTCGAGTCCGCCTCTCCCGGTGACGTCGTTTTCCCTGTGTCGGCTTCTTTTGTGGGGACAGATGCGACGGACCCTTGCCTCGATATGCTATGGCCCATCACAGGCATTGGCGGTCGCATAAGTACTCCCTCGCTCAAGGCTTTTGAAGAGTCAGTCTTTGGGGGAGTGTTCGCACACGGCTTTTCTCCATCCTGAGTCAGACTCTCCAGAAAGTCACGAGCCATCTGAAGCCTTCGTCGTTCGTTGTCCTCTAGTAGGTGTTTTTTCTCTAACCTCCTAATCGTCTTTTTGCAGTTCTGTATTTTGGTCCTAACAGATGTGCATGACGAGATAGAGAATTTGGATGAGCTGGCGATGGAGCAGTTGTCATCATCCTCGAGAAATAGCTTTCCGAGGTTGATGTCAACCGTTCCCACGCTTCCCTCAGCCGAAACTGCCCTGCCTGCTGACGGCTCCTGGAGTAGGAAGTTTTCTTCTTCCTCCGTCATAATCGTCTGGGAATCGGTTATTTGTAAGTTCTTGGTGCCCGATTCATTTACACCAGTCCCTTTGTTTGTTTTTGATTTAATTTCTGAAATTTTGGTCCCACGAGTAAGGGGGTAGGAGATGTCATTCTGTACTCACCCCCTGTATACAGAAAAGGGGAATTACTTGAAACTAGAGGTCCCCAGGTATCTAGAGTCCACCGTTAGAAGACACCATAACATTGTGCCATACATCCCAGGGCACGGTTGTTCACACCCGGGATTACGGGTTTTTATCGAGTTGTTCCGCTCTAGATCCGTCATATTCAGTAAAAGCAGTGGTACCTCGTGCAGGATGTGGTTCTTCACCACGTATGACGGTCTTAGAAACATTATCCGCTGGTTCTGTTGCGGTGACCTCGTGTCTGCCCAGCCTGAGACGCATGTCTCTGTATGGATCGGACCAGATCTCCTGAATTATGACCTACTCAAGGTGAGGGGCATTGGCCCTTCTTCCTTGGTCCAGTCACATTCCTCATAGAATCGGCATTGAATAATGTCTCCCTGATTTCCTTGCAGTAATTCGATGTCTCCTCAGTCCGAGACATGTCTTTGGCTGAGTTGGCACCTAATTTCTTTGATTCTGACCTACTCAAGGCGAGGGGCAATGGCCCTTCTTCCTTGGTCCAGCCCTAATCTTTACAGAAACCTTCACTACCAGATATTGTGTTAACCTGAAGGTAGTCTCGAGGGCGTTCAACATGTCCTTCCACCTGGCTGAGTTAAAGGCGTTTCTCACGTCTAAGGCTGCCAGAACAACGACTTTTCTTGAGTGGTGGTTTCCCTGCCGGGCAGTTTGAACGGCTTTCACCACTTCTTTGATTGCTCCTATTGTAGAGTGGCCTCTTCTGAATCCGTGTTGCCTTCTAGATAGGCCTCCTGCTCTCTGAACTGCTTCTGCGGGTCATGGCTTTAGCAGCTTCTCCAGTAGTTTCCCTGCCGTGTCAAGCATACAAAGTAATCTGAACGCAGATGGGGAATCCGGGTCTCCTTTCCCTTTCCTTATTAGAACCAAGCGTTGTGTCTTCCAGTTCTTGTGGAAAATCCCTTCCTTGAGGCAGTTATTGTGCATGCTCAGCAATAATTCGGGACAGGTTTGAACGATGACTTTCAGCACTTCCGCGGGTATACCATCAGGTCCAGGTGCCTTCTTGTTCTACAGCGTGTTTGCCGCAATAATCAGTTCCTCTCCAGTGAACGTTGGTACATCTTCCAGTTGGGCGGAAAAAACGTCGGGAGGTCTAACAGGGTTAGTGGGGAATATTGTATCCACTATATTCCGCATTTTTTCCGCGTTAAATTTAGGGCTGACTGCCTGTGCACCCAGTTTGCTCATTACTACCTTGTAACCCAGGCCCTAGGGGTCGCTGTTTACGTCTCGTCGGAGGTCTTCCCATTTCTGTCTTTTGCTCGTATTGATGGCCCTCTTGAGATCGGTCTTTGCGTTTCTATACTCCGTAAGTGCCTCTTCGGTGGTTTCTGCGTATCTCCTCCTACCCCTGGTGACCTTTCGTCTAAGTTGTAAATAAATCCTTCTGAGCCTAGCGATCTCTTCCGTCCACCAGTATACCGGTTTTTTGCGTCCAGTAGGGTTACTAGATCGTGGCATTGAGACTTCGCACGCATGGTGTATTAGCCTCATTGTAGCTTCGGCTTTTGATTCGGCAGTTTGTCGTCATCTCTAGAATCGCGTCTTTACCTTCCTCGATTACATGCTTAAGGATGTCTGCATTGAGCCTATCCACCTTCCGTTCGTATTACTTCGGTCTGCCTGCATGTATGTCGAAGGCGATGTATTGGTGGTCACTGCCAGTATAGTCCTCGATGACGCTCCAGTTTTGGATGTCTCCGGATAGTGATTCCGATGCGAAAGTTATATCCGGGATGGTTTCGCCATATCCGGGTCGCTTAAAAGTGGGTGTGTTTCATGTGTTCATCACGTTGAGCCCCAGTCTTGCGGTCATCTCGAGTATTTGCCTTCCTTTTGAGTCCGTAATGGGCATTCCCCATTCTGGGGTTCTTGCATTGAAATCGCCAGCTACCAGCACCGCGTCTCGAGTTTCCCTCACCATGTCCTCCAGATTATCTAGCTTTTCGCGGAAGTTGCCTATGTGTCAGTGGCCCACAGGATTCCAGGAGGTGATCTGCGGTTTCTGCGTTCTCATCGCACAATCTGCAGCGATTTTCTTCTGATAAGCCCATTTTCCTCAGGTATTCCCTTAGTCTAGACTTCTAGAGTGTCCTGTTAGGAAACCTGTGAGGATTCTTAGGTTGTCTTTGCTTAGACCAATACATGCCTTGAATCTTTTTAGGCTATAGTTCCCTAGAAGTTCCTTAACTTGCCTTCAGGCCCTGAAGGTTTTTAAAAGCTGCGGTTCTTTTTTCTTTTTCAATCCTCCTGAACTCTTCTCGTAGGGTGAACACACCCTTTGCCTCAGAACGGTTCAGGTCTTTTGAAGGGCTCCGCTGCTCCCTTTCTTGCCGGAGAGTCCGCAACCTCGTTCCGCATGACTCCTGCATGAACAGGTATCCAGCAGATGGTTACTCTGTTGGTCCTACCTAAGTCATTAAACCTATGCAGGCATTCTCACACAAGTTTGGATTTTATTATATTGGCTCCAAGTGCCTTGATGTCGGCTTGACTATCTGACATCACAGCTATTTTACAGTATCTGTAGTTTTTCTTGAGAATGATCTGAACGCACCTATCTACAGCTTGGAAGATGCTGGTATATTTGCCCATGGATTCGTAGTGTTTAGTTCCTGGTCCTAACACTCCTACACCGCAGTTCCCTCGTCCGTTCTCGATCTGTCTGTATACCATTTTACGGTGTGGTTACTCAGTCCATAAATCGTTGATTCTCGTGGATTGCTCCAATTCTTCTTATTGCTGAGCTTCGTTATGAAGTCTTTCCCCTCATCTTGTTAAACTTTACGAACTTTTTGCACCAGTTTTCTACATCATCCCTTGAGTGGACCCAGTAAAAGTGCTCTCATACTTTTTGAGCGTCTTATTTATTCCCAATGGCCCCGGATACTCCAGTATGCAGTTCGTTTAGCACTTCATTTACTTTTGTCCTGAGAACAAAAAGCTGCAAGCTCTTGGCAATCCCGACAAAGTCATTTACAAACTGTCTGTAATAGGTCGCAAGTCCCAGGAAAATCCTGAGTTGATTTTTGTCTTTGGGAACCGGCCAGTTTTTGACTGCGTCGAATTTCTCTGGATCAGTACTGACTCCTTCGGAAGAGATGATGTGCCCGACATATTTTACTTCTGGTCTAAAACTAGCAAAATTTTTCGGGTTCAGCTTCAATTGCGAGTCTCTGGAACTTTTCCTTCAGGTTATCTCGATGTTCTTCATATGTTTTTCCCACCACTATGACATCATCTGGGTATACTAAACAGGTTTTCCGCGTTAGTCTCCTCTCTTCAAATCAATGGTGGAAAACGATTTGTAGCCGGATAGTGTATCCAGCGTATCATCAATCCTTGGCAGAGGATACCTATCCTTTTTGTGACGTTGTTCAGCTGACGATAGTCCACGCAGAATCTAATGCTGCCATCTACCACCTTGACCAGTACAACCGGTGACGCCCATGGACTTTTCGAACTTTCAATCAGCCCATCCTTTTCCATCGTCGACACCATTTCCGCAACCTCCATCTGCTTATGCCCGTGACACACATGTGCTTTCGATACCATGGTATCAATACTATGGCATCGTCAATACCATGCTAGTGACACACTATACAACGTAGTATTGTTTGACAGTTGCCATACTCGGGCAGACATTTAATTCGAATTCTTTGAAATTGAGACTGATTAACGTTTTGTGATGGATGTGTTGAGCTTAATTACATGAAATTATCAGATTCAAAATAAATATTTGCAAATTAACTTCAAAATGACAGTAAGTTTAAGTAAAACTATGCTCCACTTCATGAGAGTGGCGCTGTTTTCGCTAGGGGGATGGCTATACCACGCAAAAAACCCTAGTATCAATACTACGCTGAAACCACATTGTTCGCCTGGTATTAGCGTGGTATACCCTGGGCCTGACAGACACGTGGTTCATCTCGATGGTATCGAAACCATATGTGTCTCACAAGCATTAGCCAATGGTTGTCATCTTCGAGGCTGGCGAATAGGTCTTGCGTCTCCTATGTCGAACTCGTTGATTAGGTCCCCCGCCATGTCTCGCTGTTCCTGTTTCAACTCACACTGTCCAAATATATGTTCCTTTTCATCTCAGTCATTTCCGTGGATGTCAGAGGTTAGGTAGGACCCTCATTGAATAATTTTGCGACCGCAGTAATTGGTACGCACTTTCCGATCACTTCCCCTTAACATTTAGGACTCGTACGGCAACCATGTTGTTTTTAGGTTCTACACACATCTTTCCAACGACGTAGTTTTGATAATGGTTTTCTGGAGCTGGCTCAACTAAATAGAATCGGTGGCTCCCAGGATCATCTTCCAACTTTGTCCAAATTAGTGTTTCTGAAGAAGGTGGTAATATCTCTTCTGCACCCATAACTGTCCTTAGAGCTGTGACATGCTCGTTCCCGTAAATTATGGGCTTCTCGACGTTTCTGTACTTTAATACTTGCGAGCCGATGAGTACTACATCATACGCCTTCATAAAGTCGATTCCAATGATGCATTCGACACAAATATCGGCCACTAGGAAGGTATGGGAGAAGATTAATCTGACAAGATTTATTGTTAATAAAATTTCTCCATATACAGTGAGCGTCAAAAGTGAGCAAACACCAATGATGATTTGATTTCTCTTTGGAGCTTGAAAACATTTTTTTTTTTTTTTTTTTTTTTTTCAAATATCTAAAAAGTATTTTATCTTGTCGAAATGAAATACGTTTTATTATTAAGTCATAATCATATTCAGGAAAATGTTAAAAAGGTTAGAAAAGTGGAAAAAAATAAAAAAACACACGCATATCGTCACCTGAGAATTGGTTTGCTCCATACGCCAATTTCGCGTATTTTGAGTTAGGTATCAAATCTAAGGTATTTTAGGGTGCTCTTTTCGAATCTGTTGCCATTTTGGCGCTAACGTTCAGCATCGACTTTGCTCTACATCCAACAAGTTTAATGGTTAGTAAATTTTATTTTGCTCCATTTGCCATTTTTTGGCGTATGGAGCAAATTTCCCATACAAAAATCCTTCATATTGAGTTTACTTTTATTTTGCTCTATTACCATTGCATGTGTACGTAGTTTTCCTTTAATTACTATTTTGAAAAGGATCAAACTATGCAACGAGTATGTAGAACCATTTTCATGAATACATTATGCATCTTGTATAATATACAAAACGTATTTTACTAGTATGTTTTGTTTTAGAATAACAGTAGAACTGTTTACTTTAGTACACTTTTCTGTTACTTCCTTTTTTGTTTTTGTTAATAAAATTTATTAAAAAAAAACCTTTAATTTCACTAGAAATTGAAACTTTTCCATACAAAGTTCTTTTCAATAATTCAGTTAGAGTAAGTGTTGGTTTGCTCTACATTCAATTTATTTTGCTCCACGTGCATGAAAAAAAGTAAAACTTGAAACGAAACTGGATATGGAGCACAAAAATAAAAAATCTTCTTTTCGTATACGCTGTATAACTGCTAAACTATTACGCATGAAAGATGTATTCTAGTTGGGAATACCCTAGGGAATAGCTGCTATAAATTTAAAAAAAATCTATTGGGCAATTTTTGAGAAAAAGATGCGCAAACCTTCTTTATCATTTTTCTCGAAACCGACTAAGTGGCGTATGGAGCAAACCAATTCTCAGGTGACGATATATATGCGACATCTATCGCGAAGAGTTTTCCCTAAAAGCTCTTTCTTGATACTTGGAAGATGTCAAGATATATTGCAGGCAGACATTTTTTTATTTTTCATAAGTGTCAAATGTTTGTCAAAAGTTGAAAAAGACACTGAAGACACTATTCTCGATTTGCAAGACGCAACGTAACTGCTGTAGCAACTCTATTGGGTGGCGGTGCAACCGGATTGCCAATTGATTTAAGGCCCCGACCCATAGAATCCGTCGCATCCGTTGCGGCAACATATTCGACTGACAGGTTGATAGAATACACAGCAGCTTATGGAAGGTGACCCATAAGCAACGTACGTGCCGGATGCGACGGATAAAGTAGGTTTACTTTCTACTTTTCTATTCGTCGCATCCGTTGACAGTTGGCACAGCGTGAGAGTAAGCACTTTCATTGGTGGAAATATTGAGATAAAGAGAGAAACTGTCAAATTCCGCAGAAAACAACGTATGCTGTCAACGTATGCGACGGATTCTATGGGACTGTTCGTTCCGTCGAATACGTCAATCCGTCGACGCAACGGATGCGACGGATTCTATGGGTCGGGGCCTTTAGTTTCAAAGGCCAAGCAGTCACGCGGCGAAAAGAAGGCACGCAAAATCATACTAAAATTAGGTCTGAAGCAAATCCAAGGCGTCAACCGTGTTACCATTCGCAAGTCGCAGAACATTTTGTTCGTCATCAACAACCCGGATGTGTACAAGAATCGCCACAGTGACACATACATAATCTTTGGTGAGGCCAAGATCGAAGGATATTTCATAACCAACTCAAGTGGCCTCCGCTGAGAAGTTGAAGGCTCCAGAATCGGCTACCGGTACATTTGACACCGTTGGCACAACCATCTCAGTGACACCAATCTCCGAGGAAGACGAGGAAGAGGTAGATGAGACTCACGCAAGCGAACATAACAAGAGCCAAAGCAATTCGAGTGCTCAAGAATAACAATAACGATATTGTTAACGCGGTTATGGAGCTGTTATAAGGGGACGGTGTCCAATTCACTTTGTTCCACTATAATTTGCATTTTACCCGCCTTTTGAGATCATTGACATTTATTTAATTCACAACCAACCCAAGTCGAACAATAAAAAGAAAAAAATCATTTCATTGAAATATGTACGTGCAAATTTGTTTTTTTGACGTTCAAAACAAAGCTTGGGCATAACACTTCCACTGTGCAGCGGGACAATGCATTGGATTATGTCCTCTACCACAGCGGTAGCATGGAGAAGATGACGACGGAGAAACATACGCGTTATTTTTGACCTGTGTATTTGTACGATTTTTTCCATTCCAATTAGAGTACCGCTGCGGCTGCGATTATGTGATACCCCCGGTTTATTATATTGTTTGACTCTCCCAATAGTGTCATCTGTTTTTAATGACGTATCATGCAACAACTTTTGCTCGGAAGAGGCCATCTCCATACCCAATGAAATTTTACTTGCCTTTTCGAATGTAAGTGTGCCTTCGGACAAAAGTTTTTTTGTATGCTTTCGTTGGATATACCACATATAAAGCGATCTCGTGGTGCCTCATCTAAAAACGCATCAAACTTACACGTTCTTGCATGCGTCATCTGAGCGTCCGAGGATAAAACTTCTCAAAATGATCAGTCCTCCAGTAGATGGACTTATTCAACGAAACTCATCGAATGGTCTAAAACGAAGCAGTACCTACATTCTCGATTGTCCCGGTTGCAGTCTAGAATATTCGAGAAGTATAAAAAGGGTTGCGAAATCCGACGAGAGAGCAGTTGATTTTTAAACCGTGTAAAGTATTGTTCAAAATAGTATCGGTACTGTTATAAAATAAGTGGAAAGACCATCAGATACTAAGATTTTATTTTGTATTTTTGCACACAAATTTAATCATTTAACTTTTGCAAACACTTTCAACAAACAAATTTCAATTCTGCAATGTTTACAACTCGTATTTTACTCTTTATTATAAACTTTTCACCATATAACATTTCGTTCGTTTTCTTAAAAGTTTTTTAGCTGGCACTTTGTTTTTTTTTTTCTCAATCACTGACGTTGTCGCGAACTACCTTATTTCGCTGAAAGTACAAATTTGCGATTTTGTTGAATTATTATTTGTTATTAATTAAACTATGTTCTGCATTTGAGTGCAACAATTATAATTAATTAAAAACACAACGAGACATTAGAAACAGCTCCATTACTTTCGTAAAAAATATGTCTTAAAGGAATGGATCTTGTTTTGTAACCATTTTATTTTCATTCACTTTAGAACACAAGGATTTTTATCAATATTTTTCATACGTGCGCCGCGTCGAGCAAAGAAGAAAATAAGTAAAACTACGACTGTTATTAATAGGAACAGCAAATAAAAACACATATCTACGGACGTTAAATGTTTTTTTTTTTTTTTTTTTTTTTCAAAAATATAAAACACAATTCATCACGCTCTTCTAATGCCCAAAACACATGTGCAGAAATTCTGAATGATTCACTGCATGCAGTACTGCAGATGAAACACATGTGCAGAATTCAATTTGCAGCGGTTCCTGTCAATGAGGGGAAAAATACGTGAGTGAAACAAAGACGACAAATAATTCCCGTCTCTCTTTTCCTCGTATGCATCAGTAGCTGAATTTAAAAATCCGATGCTGCCAAGTCTATTTAATTTAATTCACTGCGTTGCTATGCAGTGGATTTAGAAATAGAGACATGCTGCAGTGCTGCGGTGGCTGCTGAATTTACATTTGTTTCACCACATAAGAACATGTGTATTCTAATCCTGCTGCGCAGTGAATTCTGCACATGTGTTTTGGGCATAACGTAGATGTGCAGTGCAGAACAATAAACAAAATTTCATTGCGCTGTCGTCTCTTGTTATATCATGGTCATGGCAAATGCTTAGGCAGTGATGTGGCCCAACACTTACAGCCCTATTATGGCTATCAAATATCAATTATTTGATACTTGATAAGATCTATCAATTCATTGATCATTTGGTATTATGAGTATCAATTGATAAATTTTACCCCATTGTGAATACTTTTCAAAATATCATTGAGAATGGGTTTTGTTTTGACGTTTGACGTTTCTGATTTGTAGTTGATTTTTGTTTTATGGCTGACGACTAGTTTTCGTTGAATAATGTTAGTTGTTTTTATTAAACAAAAGTAGCTTTTTTCGCAAATCAAAACAACGAACAACACAGTTGATTGTGCAATGCCAATATTGAAGTTATTCCCAACGCGCTCAGCTGATAGTTTCCTTTTTGCAAATAATTTTAAAATCGCCGCTACTCGTAGTTTAAGTACATTTGGGATGTCTACCGCTGACATTTCGCTCTAAAGTCGTTATTTTACATTAAAAACGAGGATACACATTTTTTAATTTGATGCGCCCGAATATTTGATACGTATCAACGAGAAATTTGTGGTTGATAGAAAATTTGATGAATATCAAATTTTTTGATAACCGTAATACCAAGTTTATCAATAAAACTATTCACAATAGATCTTAGATCTAATACAATTCACAATTCATCAAAAATGTTGATGAACATAATACCGATTCATTCATTTTGTTGATACGTATCAATTATTATCAAATATCGTGTTGATTTGATAGCCATAATAGGGCTGTTAGGCTGTTTTGAACACTTGAGCGCTTAGCACAATTGAATTCGGTTGGGAGCTTAAGACAATAAATAATATTTAGCTCTTAGCGCTTAGCTATCACAAGGGAACTTAAGATTACTGAACGCGCTCATTAGTACACATGTGTATGTATATTTTAAGTTGGGTCTTGTTCAATTTTAACTAATATATGTTATATATAGGCTCTTATTAAAAAAGGAATATCGTTGGTCGCGTTTCCGTGAATTATAATATTTGGTGAACAAATTGAAGGCAATATCAAGTTAACCACTTTAATTGCACAAAAATTAATCGTTGAAGATTATTTCTTGCTTTCCTTTGTTAATATCTAATTATTGTATACTGCATCGTTTATTAGTGCTAAAAAAATCGATAGAAGTCACCTACTGGGAAGAAAGAATCAAACAGCAACTGACTGGATAGTAATATGAGTAATGCTATTAATCAAAATGGCACAGGTCTAGAACAGCAGGTACAAAATAATCAGCAATTATATTCATATGTAACTTGTAAAGAGGCTCGTTTAATTTTGTTCATTAAACACATTTTTTAATGATTTCATAATATCTGATAAATTTATTTCTACGCGAATATTTATGTGAAACCTTTAGATTGCTGGTCTGGACTTGAATGGCGGCAAAGTTAATAGTAACAGCCCCTTAAATAAGAATTCTAATTCAACTTCGGCTGCACGTTACGTACCACCTCATCTACGTGGTAGCAGCAATTCCGATTCTTTGGATAATCGTGAAGACAAAGGGGAAAAGGAATTTAAGCTCGATAAAGAAAGAGAATACCGAACCGATTTTCGCAGGTACTTTTTAATTTATTTATTAACTAATTTGTATATTACATTAATATGTGTTTATAGAGGAAATAATAGAAATTTCAATAATCGCGATCGTTCTGATCGTCCAAATTCAGACTTTGGAAACTTTTCCAAGCGGAAAAACGATGAAGGCATTCAAAATGGTGAGTTTTCTTTTTATTCGAATAAACATTTTATCGTGCAAAAAAATAACAAGGTGCACGAAATAGATATACATATTATTCTAGCATGCATTTAACACAGTGGATATAAAGGTTATCTTGTAGCACTGACAAAAGCTATTTATGTCAATTGTCAAATTGGCAGCGAGAACTAGTACAAAATAAGGTCATGGTTTCCAAAAGTAGTAAAACCATACAAAAACATACATTTCGGTTAAAAAGCTTAAACTTTTCTGGAAATTGGTAAGGCAGTATTGAAAAAGATTCTATTAAAGAATTTTTCTACTCAATCATTTAAAATCACATGTATAGTTTCTAATACACAAAAGTTTGGATTTATCAAATCTTTAGCGGAACACAATTATTGACAAAAATACAATTTCAAACAAAAACCATATTTTGTACTTGATTATTCTGTCGGAGCTACTATGTGCGCTGATTGGTGGCTCATAGAAAACGTTACTTGTTTTCCAGGTTTGCGGTCTACGAATTGTGGCTCGATACTTTTTAGTTTTTTTAATTTACCCCTGCAGATATGTATAATCATATTTATATTTTTGTATATAATCAAAGAACGAAATTACATATAAAGCATGCAAACCTGAATGTATTAATGATTTACCGATTCAAAATAAACTCAAATTCGGAAATAATGATTTCAAATATATCTGTAATGTGGGAAAGCGGAGATGGTTTTTCCCATAAGTTCATAACAATTTCTGGTGCGAAATCAGTATCAACTTTAGACACAGTTACTTTGTGGTAGGTTGGGCGATAATTCCTAGATTTAAGTGCAGAACCCAACTATTTTGGAGAATATATACTTTGCCTTAAATCACTTTGGCGACTCAGAAGAATAAAATATTGCCTCATAGATTTTGATTAAAACACATACATAGATATAGCTATTTATATTATGTAAGAAATGACAACTAAAGTTAAAGTATAAATGCAGTGGCCGAATTACGCTTGATTAAGTACATTATATACCTTTTATTATGTATGTATCTACATACATTAAGTACTTATTATGTCTCTGAAGGGAAATTTGAGACCGATGTCCATTTGGTAAAAATAAATATTATTTCCAAGAACCTCTTGGTAAGAGATTCTTTAGAATAACAACAATAGATCGGAAGAGACAAAAAAAATCACCACGTAGCAACAACAACGCACTAAGGTTGGTCTTCTCCGTTCTCATCACCAGTTGGCGAACTTGTAGTCTAAGCGACAAAAATCGTAACGTCATTTCATTAAGAAAATATTTCGTATCATTGTATGTAGTACATATGTACGTACAATATGGGGAGGCTGTCGGTAGGGGGCCAAAAGGCTAAAAAATATTAGAACAAAAACGTGATTTTATTAAAGCTGATTTTTATATTGATGACGCTAATATTTTATGTAACATCGAAAGGCAGACAGTTTGGGTGGTACCAAGATGGTGGCAGACTGCGGGGAAGGTCCAGAAAATAAGGGGTTAATTACGTCATTTCATTAAAATTGGGTAAAATGCTGACATTTTTAAAATGCCATTATAATCCGGTAATCAAAAAGGCAGACACATATTTCGAGCCGATCACCCTCGCAAACGCAATGATATAGCCCCATGTCTTCAATTTTCTTTTCGAAGAAATCATGTTTTTACTTTAACACATATTCTCCTAAGAATAGCTTTGTGCCATTCTGCTGTCCTCATCGTAGTCCATCATCCATTGCGAAATGGAATATCAGGAATGCTTTCATCATCATCGTCCTCATCCTCTTCATTATCTGTCAAATTAATTGGCACGAGTACGATAACATAGGTGCCGAACTATGTGATGAGAGGGACTATCTCGTCTGCCTCTTTAGATGGGAGGGGTAATTCTAAAAAAATAATAATAATAAAAATATTGGAAAACAATAGAAACACTTACAAAAAGGACTTTAGGATTTATGTAAGCCAGGAATCTGTTCTTTGATATTATTTTTAAAACAAGTTACAGCTCTCTGTTAATACATAGTTTTTGAAAAAAAAACTTAAAATTTAAGGACAAAATAAAAAAAAAAAAGTTGTATGCTGATTTTTTCAATATTGAGAAAATAGATTATTTATGCCCAAATCAATTCTTAATCGAACACTGAAAACCAGATTGGTTATTAAATTTGAGGTGGCCTCGACTCCAGTAATTGGTTATTGTATTTTAGTTTTTTGAGAAAATGGAAAATTACTTTTACATGTCCCTCCGCTTAGAGTACAAATTTCTTAGACAGCAGCATCTACCGCGTGCGAATTATTACCCTTGTACGCCTGCAACTCCCCTGCTTGGGGTCACTGTTGGATTATGGGATGCGTGCAATGTTGAGTTTATGCGAACTTTCTTTAAAACATATTAGTGTACCCAAACACATTTTGAAAAACCTTTCTCGTCACCATCCCCTCCAGAACAATCTGGTATTAGATTACATTCTTAGATGATGAATCAATTCGCTTTTATACTCAACGGACATGGCGGCTCGAAGCTCTCCTAAGAAAAACCTGATATCCGTTAAATATATGTGTGTATGTATTTGCAAATTTTCGGACAGCAAAGCAACTTACTATTATCAAATCCTTGGATTCCATCTCTATAACTTTTCGATAGCTCAGATAGCCCTCGACTACAGCTCATCTCTTACGGCGATGGCCGAACAGTTTAACATTCACTGTTTTTGAGTGCCGGGGCATAGAGCCATTCCAGGGAATTGTAAGTCCGATGAACTCGCCAGAATTCGAGCAACTATACCCATCCAGCCGGAAATAGGCACCATAGGCATACCAATCGCTTGCAAACAAAATTGAAGCTGGATGCTATCGAGAGTGCAAATCGTAGGTGACACTACTTGTCTAGCGAGAAAAAAAATTTGGACTAAGCTGGATTTGAAACGCTCTAGTAAGAAATTTATTTCTCAAAAGATTGCATATCGCCACCTCATTAGGTGTCATTACTAGACACTGCCTGGGGCCGAATCGTTTCTTCCGTAAACGAGCAATACGTGACGGAGTTTGTTTATGCCTTTTAGCAAACGACTTTTGCAGAAACTGTATGGATGAGGAAGAGGAGGAACCATTCCTCACCTTCTTTGTTCCTGCCCAGCTCTCTCCCGTAGAATAAAACTTCACTTGGGAGCCTTCCATTACAACGACTTGGGGCGATCTGACAAACACAGATATCAGAAGCCTATTACGCTTTATAAAGAGCTCAAAATGGTTAAACTAGTAGCGAGATCTTGGATATATGATCCGTTTTTCGTGGTATGTATCACAATGGAGCTATGCTGGTCCAAGTGTCTTCGCGTTTCCCAGCTGGCAACCAACCAATGCCAATAACATTCTTCAGCAACAGTCTCTGTCTTAAAATTGCACATAATAGAAACAAATTTTGCTGATTTCTATTCAGCCCTATCACAGAATCCATTCGTAAGAAATCCCCGAATGAAAGCTACGATACGAACTACGAAGAATTTACTTCACAAAATCCGAATGGAATCGACAGAAGCATTGTCTCATTAACCGCTCTCATTCTCTTTTTCGAAATCAGCTGTTTTGTGTCAAACATCGGTCATGTGTGAAAACTATTGAAATGAATTGTGAGTAAACTTTCAAATAATTAAATAATCCTTTTTTAACAAAAAAAATATTAATTGTTTAAAAATGGGTTCAATTGCCTTCGCAATAATTGCTGGTCGAACAGAAACCTCCAGACGAAAGCGAAATCTGAAAATTAAGAGAAAAATATTTCGCGACTCTTGTCTCTTGTGAACCCTTTGACTTAGATTAACCAACGTACGAATATAGTGAATAAATTCGTTTTATGTTATAAAAAGAATAATAAACTACTTATAGGTTTCAAAGATATTTTTGACTCAGTAAGGCTTCTGTTATAGCTATCCGTAAAATGCATCCGTAAAAAAATTGTTTCACTTTTTTGGAGCACTTAAATTTAATCGTTGAACTCAATCTTGGTCTTAAAATGTTGCTTTTGAATTATAAAACTAATTCGTCAAAAAAATTAAGCAATTGATCTTTAAATTTTCTAAAAAAAGAATTTCTTTATTTTTCCGTACGAAAAACTTTTTCTGTTCAACTTCTCAACCAGTTTCACGAAGTATTCCACTGAATTCCTATGATATGCTATGGCTAAATGTGTTCTGTTTCGTGTTTTTACGGATGGATTTTACTGATGGCTATAACTGCAGCCTAAACCGGCATTTAAATAGATGTTAGAGGAACTGGAACATGAGTTTGCCCCGGGTGTGCTTTTGTGTTCAATAAGGCCCTAGTTATAGCTATGCTATGATGCTATTGAAATGCATCATTGGAACAAATCAGTGGAATGGTGGTTTCATATTTTTGACATGTCGGTTATAGCAATCATTGAAAAATACCTGTCAGTGAAAGTACCTGTCAGTGACTTTTCAACAAACAAGTCTAGGTTTTGAGGTTAGAGTTGATCATTGAAAGCAAAACTGACAGCTGAGAATAGAATGAAAATCGAACACATCAGTGAAACGATTGGGTTCCAAATTAGAGAAACGAGAATCAGCTGTTCATTCAAATCGATTTCGATCAGTGAAATGATAAAATTGGATTTAAAGAAAAGTTTTAATCAGAATTAGGTCATTTCTTTCGTAAAAAAATTTCACAATTGATTAGCTTTATCTTGATACCAACTAAAGCCAATATTGTTTGATTATTCGTCTCAAAATCGGAAAACAAAATTTTCACTGATGTATTTCAATGATAGCATAACTAGGGCCTAACTTCGATATATGCCTTATTATAGTTGTGTTTGCCCAATTAAAGCAGCAAATATTATTAATGACCAACGAAAATGGTAAATACTTATTTTTTTATACAAAACACAACCTATTACTGTGCAAACATCGTTTTTCTCAACGTCCCCGACACAAATTACTTGTCGTTGAAAAAGAGGTCAAATTTCCGTTTCATTCGGAATTTCGAAATTCGTAGCAGATTTTCTACTACGAATGGATTCCATGATGCACTTTCGGGATTCGTAGCGTATTTTCGATTACAATTTAGAACATATTTCTGGCTTTCAAAAATGCCTAAGTCTTATTGTAAGTGTTGCCATTGCTTTTCAATATATTTTTTTTTTTCATTTATTATTATTTTTAAATTACCCCTGCCATCTAAAGAGGCAGACGAGATAGTCCCCCCATCGCATAGTAAACATGCTTGTATTTAACCACTCTACAAAAAACCGTTATCAATTTTCGGCACTTCAGTTATCGTATTCGTGCCAATTAATTTGACAGATAATGAAGAGGATGATGACGATGAAAGCATTCCTGATGTTCCATTTAGTTGGTACAACGTACATAAAAAAATGTATCGCTCCTTTAAACATGGCAATACCAACTGAGCCGGTCGTACACTATTGTTCGATCACAGAAGATAGCAAAGTTTTCCTGCCACTTAATCCATCCTACTCTTACGCTATGATTGATGTCGCCATCAATAGATGCTTTACTATTGATCACCGATCCCAGATATTTGAACCTTTCGCACTTTTCCATTCAAATATAAATGCCTGGACAAGGTCGGAGTGGATCAAAGAATGGGCAGTACGGGTACTCTGTCTTTTTTTGACTAATTCGATACCCATTTCCCTCCAAAATATCTAACCATACATCAAGTGCTTGTTGCAGGGAAGTTTGATCTTTACTTATGATGGCTCCATAGTCAACAGAGAATTACTGATTCTCTTTGGGGTCCTTTACTTTTCCTTCAAGCAGATAATCCAGGACTAAAGGAAAGGGCTTAAGACGCTTCCCTACTGCACACCGATTTTAATCGGGAACTCTTTGGTGAGTTAAATGAAAACATATTTACAATGAGTTTAAACTCTCATCCATCGCCGTTTCAAGTTGAACACAGTTTAAACTCTCGATTAGGCTGATATGTAATTATTATGGGACAGGTTTGGGAGTTGGGAGGCATGGTCTCAAGTTCTGTCTCCCTGCAAACGATTTCTGCAGAACCTTCGCATGGGCAAGGAGGAGATTATTCTTTACCTCCTGTGCAAATGCTCAGCCCTCTCAACTCGCAGAAAATACATCTAAAATAATACTTCGACACTTGTTACACCCTTCTATTACTTCTACATAAGTATGTATTTGAAATGGGACAAATTACCAAAGCAGTATCCGTGCGGAACAGGATCTTTATCTTTAGACATTTTTGTATGCGAGATAAAATTTAACGCGGGCAGGGGTCTTTAAAGTCGAAATAAAATATAAAAAATAGTACATGTCCCTCACCTAGATAAACACACTACTGAAGTGAAACTTCCTTTAAATTACTTCACTTATACATTACTTTAAAGTAACGATCCAGGCCCAATTGAGAATATACACCATTCAAGTACACACTTAAACACAAAAATTTATCAAAATCGGTCCACCCGTTTGAGAGGTAAAAATAAAATTCCATAACCTGGTTGCAAAGCCACCTACCGGGTTCAATTGTTAATCTACACAATCCAGGAAGCCACTGAAATACATACACAAAATTTCATCAAAATCGATCCAGCCGTTTAGGAGGAAAGAATAACATTTCTCGAAGCCCAAAGGTGTTTCTGTGAAAGTTTGATCAAAATTGGACAAAGAGGCGTGGTACCTCCCGTATACAAAAAATATACATTTTAATTGCTATTTTTCGACACCCATGGGAGCTAAAGTTGTAAAATGTTTGACATTGATGTGCATTGTCCAAACAAACAAACGCCATTACAATAAAGTTATTTAATTTTGTAAATTGGTGAAATAGGCCACTGGACTGTTTCCTAGTACATATGTGGAAACCTGCATTTAGGCTAAACTACATTGGGCACAAAGTAAAGTACTTGCACGAAAATGTTTTTCCCCTTTCCACACCATTTCAAATCTGTATTTTTCTCTCAACTTTTCACAAAGTGTGTTAAGGCAACTACATTTTGGCCTTTTGTCTAGCCCGTTCCTAAACGCTAACGAATCGTCAGGTTATGAAATATCGTGATGACCGCCAATACTTTGGTGATTTGATGATTTATCTCTCCGGAAAGTAGAATCAATTTTCCTGCAAATTTTTCCTACTATTTCCGACAGTATTTCTCAAATTTATTATTGGTCTCTCGTCCGAAGGTGGGCGCAGTGGTTAGTGTGCTGGACTACTGTGCGAGGGATTCCAGGTTCGATCCCCGGAAAAACACAAATTACATCTTAAGGTTTTTTCTACTGCGACACCTCTCGCAAACGCCTGACAAACATTTCCTGAAAAAGCTTTTCAGTTCAGCCGTTCGGACTCGGCATAAAATTGTAGGTCCCTTCCATTCGCCCCAAGAATAGAAACCTGCCTGTTTATTTATTTATTTATGTTTCTTACCCGAAGTCGCCAAAAATTAATTTCTTAAACGATGCAAGAAGTACTTCACACCCTTCGAATTATCTTCGAATGAAACTCATTTCAGTTCAGGTGCACCAAAAACTACATTTCTTCAACTGCATAATCTATTAAACTTATAGACAATAGAGATATAGCGGATCTGCTTCTTCTTTCTTATTTTACCACTATTTTCACCAGGAATTCACTGATGAAAGAAGTAATTTCATTCCACTCCTTCAAGTGAGAGAATGCAGCATTCTCTCGTCGAAAGCGCATCAATTTACCCTTAAGCCTATCATCGGACGAACTGTAAAATATGCATAGAGATTGTTTTGTTTTGTTAATCAATTCGCACGCATATGACATTGCTTGCCTCTCGTGGTCTCCCTTCTCCCTAAAACTAAGCCAATGTGCACCTGTACCTCTTTTCTACTCTTTTAAAATGCCTTACTACTTAATTGCCTTTCTAGGCCAAAGAAATAGGCAAGCGTAATTTTGCGCACTACCTCAAAGCTATACATGTATATTATGACTAGGCCAACCGGAAATATGCTCTAAAAAAATCAATTATAGCTCTTTAAATATGCTCTAAAAAAGGTGTTATATGCTCTGAAAATATGCTCTAAAAACTATTAAAAGGTGGTAAAATCGTGAAAAAAACAATAACTTTTTTTTTTAATATTTTTTATTAGGTAGATATATAAAAAATAGAATCCGAAAAAAGAAGGAATCCTGACCTTAGAAAAAAATGATTTCTATTGTCAAAAAGTGTGATTGGATTGACTTATGAAAAATGCGTTGCGAAAAAAGGACAAATATGCCCTAAAATGCAAAAATATGCTCTAAAAAGTGAAATATGCAAAAATATGCATTTATACCAAAATATGCACAAATATGCCCTAACCTAACGAATAGGACCCAAAATACTTAGTTTTGTATAAAACACATTTCTGTATATTCAAATTTCGGCAAGATTTTACTTTACTGCCCATTCGAAAATAACGGATTTTTTTTGCACAGTTCGATCGATTTCAGTGTCCTAAACACAAATCTGAAATTTTGGCGGTCTGTCACTGTTTGTGCGTGGCACGCCCCCAAAGTTTCAAAAATACCATATGAAATAGTACCAAAATTTCAAGAACGGAGTGTCCAATTTTAGTAAAATTAGTTTTTTTTATATTCCATAAATGTGCATTTAACTTATAAAAAAGTTTCATCGAAATCGGATTATAAAGACCGCCCATTTTTTAGAATGGGCAGTATAGCAAAATCTAGCCCAAATTTCGAATACGACCTCCCAAAAAAAACATGCTTTTGCATGATTCCGGTTGCCCTAATTATGATAAAAGGAAAACAAAAAAGAAATACATTTGTCGTACACATGCCTAAGACGCGACTGTAACACAGTGAAACACAAATTGAGAAATGTCTGTCAGTCTCTTCTTAATTTTTGACAGAATATAGCGTAAAGTTCAGCTACATTTTCCATTGGAAAAATGCTGAGCAAACGCGCATGAAACAAATGTGGCACAACACGCAAGCTGTATTGCTAGCACATGTTGTACATTCTACACATATCATTGACATGCTGAATAAATTTGTTGCGTCGTGTGCGGACCGGCATTGAAATACATTAGCGAAAATGAGAAAAAAAAAAATTGTATCAAGAACAATAATGTTTTAGACATGTGCTTTTTGTGCTACATCGTGTGGGGAAGTCCTTATTCGTCTCTATACAATATGTAGTCATAAGCAGGCTTAAAATCGATAATCGTATCTGGACTTCTTATGGTTTCTCCAGTATCTGCCGAAGTGTGAATATTTGGTCGGTCGTGGACGTACCAGGCGAAACCGCCGGTAAGTTCATCTACCCTTAACCCAAGATTGGGCACCTTGTTGGGGTGGGGCGGATTAAGTAGAGGAACAGAATGCTAGGCCAGGGTAGTGGCCAAACTCCTCTGGTAGACCAGCCACCTTAACTCCAAGGTGGCTGGTCACCACGCCGGGGGAGCAGTGGTTAGGTAGGTAAAACTACTGGATCACAGGGTTCAGGGGTTATTGAATCGCTAGTGGAGACTCCTCAGGGGCAGCTCAAACCTCTCCAGAAGAGAGTGGATCTAGGAAACGGTTCAAATTTTCCGGGACCAAGAATCCACCCGAAACTGAGAAGAAGGGGACGGACGGCGATGTCTGTTCAACATGAGGTCAGGCTACCTACAGGTTCCACACTGCAGTGGTTATGTGGATGGACAACATGGACAACGGATAATCGTCAACCCGAAACGCAGAAATCGAGCAAAGCTGAGCAACCCGGACCAAGCAAAGTAAAGCGAAAGCTGAACCAAGCTATGGGAAGGAGGGCGAAGCAAGCAGATGATGCAAAGCCATACGCGACCAAAGTTGACAAAGGCGTAAAAACCTTTGCGCGGCGACCGATCTCCACATGGGTGTTGCCGACATGAGTCAAGAGGGGGGGAGATATGCTTCGCGGTTGAGTATCTTTAAAAATGCTCTGCTGAGGGCTTTAGATCTACTTCCGACAAATGCAGGTGATATCGGCGTTAAGGAGATAACCTTGGGGGAAGGGATTATCGCAATAAAATTCGGTAACCAAGAAACCAAGGGTTGGCTATGTAAGACTGGGGAAGATGACCAACCTATGGGAGGGAATCAACCTTAAGATAGACAAGCTTCACATACTCAAGGTAGTGGAAAGGTTGATAATCTTCGTTCCCGGTCAATCCGACAGCAAAGATGTCACCCTTGCCAGAATAGGTCGTCAGAATTCCTGTGTGAAGGACACTTCTAAAGGGTTACTCATGAGGGAAGGTATGAGGACGGCAAAACTGTGGTGGAACCAAGCTGACGATCTGGTGTCCGAGGGAGGAAGCGAAGCTGGTTAGACAAGCAGGAGATACTCTTTTGCGGGTTGCACGTAGCATTCGTGAAGTTCCAAGGATCATCGGGAAAGACTCAACAGGGAAAGCCACCCGGTAGGGCGACGAAGTGATAGAGACCACCAGATTTCTTGACCTTAACACCCATGGATCTTTTCATAAAAAAAAATTAAAATTTATAAAGTCAAAATTTTGAGAAAAAGGCATTTTAAGTAAAAAATTGTAACAACAAATTTTCAAACTTTTGAGTTTAAGGAGCCATAATTTTTTAATTTTTAACTTCAGGAATCGTCCCTTAAAGGATTATACTTCTTAACTGGGACACCCTGTATATACCGGGCGAAAACCGGACTATTTAAATTATTTTTTTAACTTAGTAAGTCATTTCCATATACAGGGTGAGCCAAATACAAGTTTCTTTTTAAAAATGCAATAAAATTATGAGTGAAATTGTTTCCATATATTATGGCTTTATTAGTAAGAGCAAACATTCCCTTTAATTATGGAACACAACGTCGTTCAAGTGGCTGCCCCGGCTGGCTTCGCAGTAGCGAATTCTGTCACTCCAATTTTCCAAGACCTTGTTGATGGTTACGGGTTGTAGCTCACGGATTGCTTGGATGATATTGACCTTAAGTGCTTGAATCGTTTCCGGATTGTTGGATTAACATCGGTCCTTCACGGTTCCCCACAAAAAAAATGTCCAAAGGGGTCAAATCGCAGCCAATGGCGGCCTATTTACATCGCCAAGACGGCTAATAACACGATTTGGGCATGGGCTGTGTGGCATGGCGCGCCATCCTGCATCAACCAGAGGTCTACCAAATCCATGTCTTCAATATCAGTAAAAAATAAAGTGGGTTAACATGGCTCTGTATTAATGCCCACCGTTGACCGAAACTTTGTTCCCAGCCTCATTTTCAAGAAAAATGTTCCAATGATGCCAATACTCCACAATCCGCACCAAACTGTCACTCTCTGTGGATTCATTGGCTTCTCGACGACGGAGACCATGAGTGTTGTCTACTAGCATACCAGTCTCACGAACCTTTTGCACAAACTTGCGTACAGCAGGCGCGGTGGATGCTTCATTTCGGCCAAAACTTCTTTTCAACACAGCACTCACTTTGGAAATTAGTTTTCAATATTTCGCAACGTTGTTCAAGCGTACAGCGACTCATTTCGTTCCGCGGAGGTATGACACTGACTTTCTGTCAAGATTTCGAGCGGAAAACAGCTTTCAGTGTCAAAAAAAACCTATGATTTAAAAAGAAACCGCTAGATGGGCCACCTTTTACAAAGTACATCATTAGCAAACAACAATAGTTTTAAAATGTTGATTTGTTATTCGTATTAACCGAACACTGAGCGAACTCGACCAATAGCATATTATTATACATACATAGTTGATATGGAATGGCAATATAAACTCAATCCATCAACTCACTCAGTCGAGCGATATATATGCAGGACCTAAATTTAATTAATTAACATAATATGTAAGTAAAATAAGATAATAATTAATAAGATTATTTTTTTTTTAATTTCAGACGAACCAGAGGCCCGCAGAGACGATTGGAATCGTGGCGGAGGACGTTTCCAGAACAACCGCAACGTGGATCGTCGCGATGAATATCGTAACGATCGTCCTCGTGAACGCAATAATAGGGAAGAAGGTCCACGCAACGATCGTTGGGTGGAAACTGAACGACGTAGCGAGACTACCGGTGGAGCTCCACATTCGTACGGGGGTAAATGGAAAGATGATAAAAGAGGTGAAATTGACTACACCTCACTTGGACCGCGTGATGAGCGCATTGAACTTGAACTTTTTGGCACTGCTAACACTGGTATCAATTTCAACAAATACGAAGACATACCCGTGGAAGCGACGGGCAATCAAGTCCCATCACATATCACAACGTTTAATGACGTCAACTTGACGGAGATAGTTAAAAACAACATTGCGTTGGCAAGGTATGACACGCCGACACCAGTTCAAAAGTATGCAATTCCGATCATCATAACTGGTCGTGATTTAATGGCATGCGCCCAAACTGGATCTGGTAAAACTGCCGCATTTTTGGTACCGATTCTTAATCAAATGTATGAACTTGGTGTGTCAATGCCACCACAAGCAAATCGGTCCTACGGTCGACGTAAGCAGTATCCATTGGGATTAGTTTTGGCTCCGACTAGGGAATTGGCTACTCAGATTTTCGAAGAAGCTAAAAAATTCTCTTATCGCTCGCGAATGCGTCCAGCTGTTCTTTACGGCGGCAATAATACAACGGAACAAATGCGAGAGCTGGATCGCGGCTGCCACTTGATTGTTGCAACTCCAGGTCGATTGGAAGATATGATAACTCGTGGAAAGGTTTGCCTCGATAACATTCGTTTCTTAGTACTCGACGAAGCCGATAGAATGCTTGATATGGGTTTCGAACCCCAAATACGACGTATTGTTGAGCAAAGTAATATGCCTGCTACTGGCGAGCGTCAAACTTTAATGTTCTCCGCAACATTTCCTAAAGCCATTCAGGAACTGGCAAGCGACTTTTTGCATAATTACATTTTCCTTGCTGTTGGCAGGGTAGGTTCCACCTCTGAAAATATTACTCAAACAATCTTATGGGTGTATGAACAAGATAAGAGATCGTATTTGTTGGATTTACTGCAATCAATCAAAGAAGGGCCAGAATATTCTAAGGACAGCTTGACTCTAATTTTCGTAGAAACAAAGAAGGGGGCAGACTCTCTTGAAGAATTCTTATATCAATGCAATCATCCTGTTACAAGTATTCATGGTGATCGTACGCAAAAGGAAAGAGAAGACGCTCTCAGATGTTTCCGTTCAGGAGATTGTCCAATACTTGTGGCTACTGCTGTCGCTGCACGTGGTTTAGATATACCACATGTTAAGCACGTTATAAACTTTGATTTACCATCCGACGTAGAAGAATATGTGCATCGCATTGGCCGAACAGGAAGAATGGGCAATCTTGGCGTTGCAACAAGTTTCTTCAATGAAAAAAATCGCAATATTTGTACCGATTTGATGGAGTTATTAATTGAAACCAAACAAGAAATTCCAAATTTCCTTGAAGAAATGATGGCTTCAGATCGCTCCCATACTGGTGGTAAACGATCATCAAACCGTGGCGGTAATGGCAATCGATATGGCGGTGCGTTCGGTTCCCGAGATTATCGTCAACAATCTGGTTCAAATCCGAGGGGAAATAGCAATCGCTCAGGAGGATCCTACCGCAGTAACGGCAGCTCATCCGTTTATGGTAAGTTTTTCATTACCTTATTGCAATCTTTATATATGTAGTCCGCAACTATTTCACTAGTTAACAAATATTTACTTATTGCTTTTCCCGTTGGTCAAACATATTTTATTTTGAGTTTTATGAATTACTATTAAGAGAAAGCATATGCCTTTTGTTAGCGTTTAAAGTGGGCTTTATATATGTATTTGTTGTTCTCTGTCTGCACGATCTCGATGTGGTCGAAGTCCAGTCTATGCCGATTCTCATTTATGTGACTAGCCAACGCTGTTTCGTTCGGATTGGATGGTTTTAATCCGATTTATGGTTGGATAATGGATATGGTATTGTGCGACAACGCATTGATTTGTTTCGTGCTACATATGGGTTTTCCCATTAAGTTCTTGTTTTTACGTTTGTTCACAAATTAAAGCGACAAAAACAAACAAAATTACTTTGTTAAAATTTTTTTTTCATTATTGCTTTCATTTATCAACACTTCACTGCAAATCGTAAACAAATTCCGCAACCAATTCCTGTCGGAGCATATCGGAAGAAAATTCGTATGAAGCTGTCAAAAATATCAGTAAAAACGCACTTCATCGCACTGAAACGCAAAACGCCAGTGTGCGTTACATATTTGTCGGAACAAAGTTCCGAAAAGCTGTTCCGACGTATACCTCGCTGCAAAAATCCTCCGATTCGTACAAAATCGGCGAATTTTCCGTTCCGACGGATACCTCGCTAGGGCAGATTGTAAATCCGATTCCTAGTGTTTTATTAGTCTTATAAAACCAAGTATGTAGTATGTCAGTCGTGTTGGTGGTGGGATATAGAGTACGTTGTTGTATCTATTTTTTTTTTTTTTTTTTTTTTGTAGTTTTTTGTTGCAACGATGTTGGAATTTGGGAATTCTGTTACATAATTTCTTTGTATATGAGCATATTTCAAGCTGTTGTCGAGGTTTGCGGGCGCATTCTAGAATCCGCATTTCGTAGCTTCGATGGCTGAACATTTCCCACCCGCTTGACCTGGTTTGTTAAATATCTCGTTGCTTCACCATATTTTATCACCCCTATCGTGGAATCCGTCGGAATTGAGTTTCACTTCACCTATTCGATTCCCTTTCACTTTCTACTGCTATCGTGGAATCCGCCGGAAACGTTTCCTTATCGACATGTTTTTGGGAAAGGTAGTTTCACTGTCAAACGGCTGTCTTTCATTTGTCAACACAAATCTGTGTAGCTGCATTCGCCGGATGCATATGACAAGTTTGTTTTAAAAGTGATTTCAATAAAAAATAAAGCGTTTGATATAATAATGGATACGATAGCTCTATTTTTGGAAGCATAAGAGGAAGAACGAAATGAGCGGTGTTCTCAGAGAAGAGTACGAGACAGGTTAAGAGGAGCAGTGTATGATTTCATGGAGCTACCGGATGAAATGTGTTTTTAGAATGATTATTTTTTTTTTTATTTTAATAAAGTTCAATATTGCACAGATTTATTACAAATGTTCGGCTTAATAACGCAGCTTTTTTACATGTATACTTAAAAAAATTTTCACGATGTGCAACAAGTAAGAAAACCTATGAAATCCGCAATGATGTGGGTAAGAAATGTCATTTTGTTCGGGAAAAATTCGATTTGAACGTTTTCAACGATACAGTGAAACTCATTCACATTACTCACACGGGGAACTGTTCACTTTGCGGATTTGACGATCCCGAAATATTTTTTTTCCGTGAAAAATTCCTCCCGGCGGATTCCACCATAGGGGTGTATATTAAAACCCGTCAATAGTGTACATCAGTGCGTCTATCATAAACTTTATTGCGGTAAATCGGTTGCATATCACGATACATCGCTTTGTTTTGCAGTTTCTTTAACATTTCAATTTGGCCTTGAATGCAACATGTAAACTGTATAGTAGAACAAAACTCGAAATGTGGTTTCACAATCAGAATAGTGTTGTAGACAGTGGCAGCTGTCATGTTATCCCTCCTTTTTGGAATCCGTTTGAAAAAAAAAATCAACAATTTTTTGCATATGTAGTCTATGCTCATGCATTTTCAGGTCCTTGTCAATCACCATTCTCAAATATTTAATGCTGTTTACATTTTGAATAGGTAGGTGTACCATTTGATATACATATTTCCATTAATTTCGTTTTCATTTTTAGCCACGTATTAAGTTGATAAATATCTTATATTAGTTTGTCCTTGCAATCTTCGGCGTGCATTCTCTCGTCGTAGATCAATTTGTCATAGTAGAATTTTGCAATGGTTTTCCAGTTTTTTCGAAGTATTCAACGCCGGATCTGCACAGTGTACGCGCCTTCCGGAAACTTTTTTAGCTGTAGATCTGTAGATCTACAGAAGCGATTGTCATTTCTTTTCAAAATTAATTGCCAAATGGGTATGTATGTATATTTGTGAAAAGGGAGATATCTTACGAAACACGTATTTCGTGTTCTAGAAGTTCGATGATCGTTGTTATCTATAAACTCTACATTCGAATTGTAGGTAATTTTGATTAGGGGGGTTATCCATTGTAAAAGGTTCTCCAAATACCTATATCTAATGTTCATAGCATGGCAAACCATATTAATTACGCAAAGACTGACATTTGATTTGCGTATTTTAGGCAAACGGTATATCGATCGCAATTGTGACATAATTGCCCTTTGTTTATTTCACGTAGCTATTTCACTAACTCGTTGTTTTTGGTTTAAGACCCATTTTGATTCATGTACATAATATATACCTGAATCCCTCAAAACTGAGAAATGCTAAATTTGTATATAAAATTGAGGTATTGACAGCGAAGCTAGCAAATACAATTGACAAATATTGAATGTCAGTGATTTTATGCATTTGTTTTCTAATGCTAATGTTTTCTTTCTATTTCAGGTGGTAACTCTACATATGGTGGAAACGCAGGTGGAGGTTCCTATGGAGGAAGTTATAATCAGCCCCACACAAACAATGCATCTGGTCCAGACTGGTGGGCCAACTAAGGAAGTTAAAAACATCATACCTTAAATAAATGTACTTTCATTATGGATATATGATAAAAGCTTCTACAAAAAACATACAGTGTACAGATTCAGTTATTTGTTTTTAATATGAGTTTTTCTTATATTCTAAAATCCACTATAACAGCAGAAATTTCTTATTTTCGTTTACGATGTATTTGAGAAATTATTTTAATATTGAAAACCGGCAAATGTAAAAATAACATACCCCTAGAAAGAAATGATTTCTTACAGATTTGAAAAAAAAAATACTAAATATTTCAATTTATTTAAATATTTTCTTTTCTTCTTTCCATTTTTTTTTTTTTTTTTTGAAGTGAAAAACTCTTATTACAACAAGAGTGTTAAATCCATACGTACAACTTTATTTATATATTTTTGTATGCCCACTAAATACTGGCACACAGAATAACATAGATCTATACCAATGTTTAATAACTTAATAAATGTTGGATATTTAAAAACAAAAAAAAACGAATAGATCCTTTGTGTTATTATTTGGAAAGTTGACTTCTGTCGATTTGCATTGGGCTTTTACCGTTTTGCTTTCAGATCTCAGATTTTTCCTGCCCAATGGAACATGAAATGATATCAATTTTTTTTTTGCATTTGTGTTGGTGTGTGATTAATCAGCTGTTTTTAAATTCCAATTTGTGTTTATAAAATTGAATTGTTATTTGTTAGTTTTTTACTTGTATGTACTTGTATCGTGGTATCGTGAATAAATTCCGGTGGAATTTTTTCCGTTGTCAGCAATGTAAATCAAATTGCTGAATGGGAAAATTCCGGGGGGAATATTATTCGCGATAGGGCTGAATAACTTTTGAACTAGAACTTCGTCCTTCCCCATGAAAACAACCCCATTGGCATTTTCTACGACGCGACGGTCCATTCGTCTACATTAATATCCATTTTCAATTTTTCAAATTTATTCCACAATAGGTAGGGGAGACTGGGGCACATTTGAACACTTTTTGCTTTGAGGTCTTAAGAAATGCAAATAAACTTTGATTTGGACAAATAACTACGCAAATTTAGTAAGGGCGCATAATTTATTTTTGTTTAAAACGAAATTGGTTGAAAGGTACCCCCCATGTGGGCAGTTTTAAACTAGGCTGGGGCACTTTTGAACGGCAGTATTTGTAACTAACAATAACTAACCTCAAAGCAAAGATAATATAGTATACAGATGACGCAGTATAATGTTAGCTGATGTCCGCATTGCTTGCGATCGTGCAACAAAAAAGCTCTTCTTATTGTCCAACAAAATAAAAGATTTCCTCTCAGCGCGTATTCCTTTGTGTGTGTGTGTGCATAAGTGCATGACGCTTTTCTGTTTTCGTTTATGCTATGCTTCTCGTTCTCAATAATGAATGTCCTCTTGAGGAAAACAATAGTCGCCGCACTTGATAGATCGGTTCGTATTCTTATTATTATGTCACTATACTGTCTGCTCTTGTTTTATTTAGTGTGTGTGAATAAGAAGGAAAAAGGGACAAACAAAACAGAAATCCTTGTTCCTCGATGAAAAGAAAATCATCGGTCGGCTATTTCAAATTGTTAGCTGTGCTCATGCAAAAGATGTAGATACGTTATAAATTTGTTCCTTTTTATGACGGCATACCAAACTGAGCCATCGTATTTTTAAAAAACAATTTGAATTTGAATGCCTGGTTAGTTTTGTTTCCTTTTATAAATACAATAGAAATTTGAATTAATTTTAGAACGTTAGTTTTTTCTTAAGAGTAATCTATACTAGGCTTACCCAGTGGTCGATATTCGACCACCATACATTTAAACACAAAGCAACGTAACATGCATGCAGAACGACAAAAAAAAAGAGGATGTGCTTCACCTTCATTATGTACTTCATTATGTATAAATAAAATTCCTGGAACTCGATTGCAGCGCCACCTACCGGGTCCTTAACCATCCAGGGATCCCCTCAAACACACACACCAAATTTCAGCAAAATCGGTCCAGGCGTTTAGAAGGAAATAAATAATATTACTGGAACTTGATTGCAGCGCCGCCTACGGGGTCCTCAACCATCCAGGGATCCCCTCAAACACACACACCAAATTGTAGCAAAATCGGTCCAGGCGTTTAGAAGGAAATAAATAAAATTCCTGGAACTCGATTGCTGCGCCATCTACCAGGTCCTTAATCATCCAGGGATCCCCTCAAAGACACACCAAATTTCAGCAAAATCGGTCCAGTCGTTTAAAAGGAAATAAATAAAATTCCTGGAACTCGATTGCAGCGCCACCTACCGGGTCCTTAACCATCCAGGGATCCCCCCAAACACACACACCAAATTGTAGCAAAATCGGTCCAGGCGTTTAGAAGGAAATAAATAAAATTCCCAGAACTCGATTGCAGCGCCACCTACCGGGTCCTTAACCATCCAGGGATCCCCTCAAACACACACACCAAATCTCAGCAAAATCGGTCCAGGCGTTTAGAAGGAAATAAATAAATTTCCTGGAACTCGTTTGCAGCGCCACCTACAGGGTCCTTAACCATCCATGGATCCCCTCAAACACACACCAAATTGTAGCAAAATCGGTACAGGCGTTTAGAAGGAAATAAATAATATTCCTGGAACTCGATTGCAGATCCACCTACCGGGTCCATAACCATCAAGGGATCCCCTCAAACACACACCCCAAATTTCAGCAAAATCGGTCCAGGCGTTTAGAAGGAAATAAATAAAATTCCTGGAACTCGATTGCAGCGCCACCTACCGGGTCCAATTGTGAATCTAAAGTTAAACCATTCAGGGACCGTGCAAGTCCGTACGCGTGAAAAAAGTGAAACTTCTTTAAAAGTATCGGATCGCCATATACCTACGCCAATGGAGAATGGAAGACAACAAATATAATGTGCACCCTCTTCACCGCCCTCCCTTTCAATGACCATGGTACTTGTTCATACAATACTGCTCTCATTTCCTTTCATATGAAATCCAAACAACTACCCCAACCCAACCTTACCCTGTTACCTGGTTTGTACGTCTCTTCTCTTATGAAGATTATTAATATACCTACCCCATGCTATACTGCAGCACGCACCCAGTGTTGTTCCTCTACATGTCGACTTTAATTGTCGACTTTTCAACGTAGACAATATCGTCAACAATGTCAACAATGTCGAAAATGTCAACAATATGTCGACAATGTCAAAAATATGTCGACAATGTCATCAATACCTTTCAGATCTGCCAATCTATCATTCATCTGTAAACTTCAATCGAGAAAGTACACTTTTAAGAATTAATTAAGAATTTATTTTCTTAAAAATTAAAATCCTGTGTATCATAAACATAAAACTTTACATATGTCTGGTCGACCAAAAAACAATGCTTTTGAGGAGCTAGGTTTTGTTTTGGTGAAAACAAACAACAAATACTCAGCACATTGCACAGTTTGCAGGAAAAATCTTCAAAATACTGTAGAAACCCGTCTTCGCAGACACAGGTAAATAATAGTGTATTTTAATTTCCATTGATTTACCAAAAAATTAATGACCAACTATTCTTTTAGATGTCTGTTTCTGTTACAAATATTGGTGAAGGTGACAATCAGAATGCAATAGTTATCAATAATCTTGTGAGTATTTTCTGGTATATTACATTTTAGTTTGAATTAATTCTAAATTTCTACCTAAAGGAAGAAGACCCATTGAGAAGTAATATTCAATTCAAGCATTATCCAAGAACGCTTTCGGTTGGGTTCTTATATCTTATTGGCAATTCTTCTAAAATAATGAAGTTTGATATTAAGCTTATTAAAACTTAATATAAAGTTGTTCTGTTTTGTTTTTTTTTAAATCATAATATAGATGAAGGTGAACATGTTTAGAGCTAAACAATTTTTTTTTTGTTAAACATCATAAACTTACTTTGTTTTGTTTTTAAATAAATATACGACATTGAATTAAAAGTTTAATACAAAACTTGCTTCTGTTTTAATGATTTGTTAGGAAACTTTACAGGAAAAATTAATAAAAAACTTGTTCTAATAATTATCTACATTGTCTACGTTGTTAACTTGGACATGTCGACAATTGAGAATTGTTTACGCAGAGTTGTCTACACGTAGACAATCGTGTAGTCTACATTTTTAGTCTACATGGCACAACACTGCACGCACCCCATCCTGCATTGGACATACGATCAGGTACACAGGCACACCACCCCCACGTATGTAACACATCTATGAGTGGTAAGCTTCAATTTGGTAAAAAGAAAAATGGATTTTGCATTCTTTAAGTAGGGTAAATGACTGTCACAAGAAATCGGGTCGGCTTTTAATATTATAATAATAATAGATAATAGATATAAGAAGACTAAATATTATTATTATTATTAGCTTTATTATTCGCAAATCTTATAAATAAATAAATAAATATTAATTTAATCATAAACTATTGTTGATCTCACTGCTTTTCTTTATTTTCAGCGAAAAAAGCCTCCCCTAATAAAAGTTTCGCCTAAAGTTTCCCACTGTTCTCTATCTTTTGAGACATGAACAAAATCTGGGCAAAATGATTTTATTTCGTCTCCATCGCTTCTCTTGTCTTCCTACTTTTCTGTAATTACCATATGGTGTCCACTCCGTAATCAGTTTTGTCCATCTGTCGTCCTTTAACCTGCAGACATGGCTGGTCCAGTTCCATTTTAGTGTTTTTGCTTTGACTATTACATCTTCAAAGTTTGTAAGACTTCTTATTTCACTTGAGCGTGTATGGCTCAGCCTTGATATTTTTAACAACGTCCTTTCCATCGACCTTTGACAAACAAGCAGCTTTTGAAATGATGTTTTCCGATTTCGCCATGTCTGGCATCCGTATGTGAGGACAGGCAGGACAGCTGAGTCGAAGATGTATTTTCTCGTGCTATTTGAAATGTTTAGGTTGAATAGTTCTTTCAAAGACCAACATTTTTTCCATGCGTTTGTTATTCTTCGGTTGATTTCTTCGTCGATGTTTTTGAAAGAGAGAGTTTGTCCAAGGTATACATGTACATAACTATCAACGAACTCAAGTGGGACGTTATTTATGCGGATTTGAGAACGGGAGCTGTTTGTCATTATTTTTGTTTTCTCATTGTTAGCTTCTAGTCTCACGTCTTGGCATTCTTTTGTCAATTTGTCTAGCATAGTTTGAAGTTCTTCTGGTGATTTTGCTATGAGAACAATATCATCGGCGAATCTAAGGTTCGTAAGATTGCTTCCATTGATATATATGCCATGTCCACTACATTCTAGCTTAGAGAAAATCTTTTCCAGCACCATCGAGAATATCAGAGATAACGGGTCCCCTTGTTTCGCCCCTCTGTAAGTTTGAATTTTCTCCCTTTTCTTTCGGTGGATATAGAGGCAGTACTGTTGTCGTAGATGTTCTTGAGAATGTGGATGTATTGGTTTTGGATACCATAAGTTTCAAGTGCATCCCAAATAGCGAAATGTTCTACAGTGTCGAAAGCCTTTTTAAAGTCAATGAATCCTAGATAAAAAGGTATTTGAAATTCATTACACTTTTCAATTAGTTGTGTCAGACTTTGTAGATGGTCAGATGTTGAAAATCCACTTCTAAACGCTGCTTGCTCTTTTGACTGGTGGAAAGAGAAAGTGTTTTTGAGTCTCTGTAAAATACATTTAGAGAATATCTTGTATATATTTGAGATGAGACAAATAGGTCTGTAGTTTTTCAGACTAAATATTCCTAGGGTAAAATATGGCTTGGAGAGCAAGGTGTGTAATTACTTGTTGCAGCGCAAGTGCCGCATAGTAGGTAGGTATTCAGGGGTAAAATTATTTTAATTTCCTGATAAAGAACTAATTTAGTTATTGGTGTTATTACAATGTTATTGGTTTTATTTTTATACATTATTGCTTTACATTTTTTCCCAAAGTATTTATCAAAGTGGTTACTACAAATAAGTTTATGTTTTTCTAAATCGTCGCAAGATTCCCCTACTAGTTCCAGCCAGTCATTAGGGGTATTCATGTAAACTTACGAAGTTTACGACGTGGTAAATGAACTGTCAAAATTTGTATGGAAAATCATTTACGACGAGATGGTAAACCTACTACGCGAATTTGTGTAGAAAACCGAGATGGTAAACTTACGACGAGGTTATTGTGACATTTCACACTTGAAATAAAGGCGCGAAATCAAAAAAGAATTACTTTGCATGCATTTATACTTTTGATGCATTTATAAAAAATAGAAATTGCACGTTTTACTATTCCAAGTGTAGGATAATTAGTTAGTCCATCAAATTGTATTAAGAAAACAACTTTTAAAAGAGATTAAATAACGAAATTTCCAATTCCAAACAAAGGGAGTTTTCGTTCGCTGCAAAAAGATTGGTATTGTAAATTTCGTTGTGGGCGCAGTAGCGCAGTGGTTAGTGTGCTGGACTACTGTGCGAGGGATCCCAGGTTCGATCCCCGGAAAACACAAATTACATCTTAAGGTTTTTTCTACTGCGCCACCTCTCGCGAACGTCTGACAAACATCCGAGAGTATAACTGTCCTGAAGAAGCTTCTCAATTCAGCCGTTCGGACTCGGCATAAAATTGTAGGTCCCTTCCATTCGTCCCAAAAATAGAAAAACTCACACAAGCGAATGGTTGCGAGAAGCTAGGCCTTGGGTCTCTACCGCCTGTTGCGCCACCTATTTATTTATTTTTTTATTTTTATTGTAAATTTCGTTATTTAAACCCTTTTAAACTTGTTTTCTTAATACAATTTGATGGACTAACTAACTATCCTACACTTGGAATAGTACAATGTGCAATTTTCTCTTTGTATCAAAGTGGTTCGTTCGCATTTTATCAATTCGTTCGTTCCCTCTCATGTGAAACAACTGACTGGTTTACCACCATTTACCACAAACAGCGTTCATGAAACGTTTGTTGTAAACTTACCATTTTACGCAAATGGTAAACTTACGACGTTGCATGAATACACTTTGTGTTTTTTAGTTCCTTTATCAGGAAATTTAAAGTAATAACAGACTTTGCTCACCAAGTTACATTTTAACCTCTACTTAGGGCCAGTTTGTTCAGATTTATTTTAACCCATGATTATATATGTTTGTGGTAACCAAAAAGCGTTTGTTCAATTATTCTTCACTTTGGTCACCAAACCATAGATTTGCGACAAATCGTTTCAGTTTTCCAGTATATTTATAAATTCAGTTGTTTTGTTAGAATTAATCCTTGGTTAAAATTCGGCCCTAGCGAGGTATCCGTCGGAACGGAAAATTCTCCGCAATGCATGCTGCCCCCCTGCAAACCCCCTGCTTTCTTTTTCTCTTAAATAGCTGAGTGCACCGTGACACACTATACAACGTAGTATTGTTTGACATTTGCCATTCTCGGGCAGAAATTTAATTCGAATTCATTTAAATTGAGTCTGTTTAACGTTTTGTGATGGATCTGTTGAGCTTAATAACATTAAATTATCAGAAAATAATTTACTTCAGAAATAAATATTTGCAAAGTTTAAGTAAAACAATGCTCCACTTCATGAGAGGGCTATACCACGCAAAAAAAAAACCCTAGTATCGAAACTACGCTTAAACCACATTGCTCGCCTGGTATTAGCGTATACCCTGACAGACATGTGGTTCATCTCGATACTATGGTATCGAAACCATATGTGTGTCACAAGCATAACTGAATTCATAACTCTCCGCGATTCTGAATTCAAATCCAGAAGCAAATTTCTCTTCTTTTCAGTAGAAGAACTGTCAGTTGAGTGCCAATCGAACGCTTTCAGAAGCGTTCGGATTGCTTCCGGACGATTCTGGATTACCAATCGAAAACGACATGAGTTTCATAAAAGTTCGAAACCCTGAATACGATTTATAAAAGATCTTTTATCGTCGTATCTTTTATGGTCGAGATCTTTTATGATTCATAGCAGAATAACAGATTTTGCCGAATAGGCCTAATTATTTTGTTAAAATGTAATAAATATTCGAAATTTCAACAATTTATTTAAAAATAAGTACATACTCACTTTAGCACACTTTATTTTTATTTGGAAGTTGGTACGCGTGTTTTCAACTTGACATATTAGTTGGAAAAGGGTATGTTCAAAAAATGTATACTCATTGGAGAAACTGAAAATCGTTCTTAAATTGTATCGACTACAAAGGTTCGTTAACTAATACTGAATGAACAGTATTTAGAAATTCCAGCCGTATTCATACTGCTGGCAGAATTCAGGAAAACGTGGAAATGCGTGTTGATCGTAGGTATTGTCTTTCGCTGGGTTTTAATTAATTAGTTTACGATCCCTGTAATAGGGTTAAAAGAGGAAAATAGAGGGCGTTGGAAGCGGTAAGTGGGCAGGAAGTCAGGATGTGGATGGGACTTAAGGATTGGAGAGGAAATAAGAAGGGAGAGAGTGTCGAGAGCGAAGAGCGCGGCATGCTTGTAACGCACGGCATAGCTCGCCGGACGGGGTGGTCCTTGTCTTCGCTGCTCGACCTAACCTACTACAAAACATTAAACATGCCAAAAACAAAACAAAATTACCTTGTGTTGAAGCGGACGGACGTCCACCACACTGAGGGGGGCTGCTGATGTAGATGCAGCCTGGCCAATTCCCTCCCCTCCTGGAAGTTTGCGGCCAAATATTAAAACTTCCCCAAATTTTGGACCGTTGCCTTAACTCAGCCCATGTTCGCCGTCACCAAGTAGTTTTTTTGGCGGCCACGATTGTGCCGTCTGACCGCCAATAATTTCTTCGAATTCGAATTCGATTCCGGGCCTAATGAATAAATTTAAATTCAGATAACCTAACCGAATATCACTTCACTTAATAACTACACTCACCACCTCTCACCACCTGCATATAATTTGATGGTGAATACCATTCAGCCTGTTTCTCCAGTGCTCCCAGTTCACCGGCCACTATGTTTTTTTTTTTTTACGTTTTTTCCTTTTTACTACAAAAAAAAAATAAAACAAAATACACTGCCTATAGAGGACTTTATACAAATAATTCACTTTACTTTTCTATAAATTTTCTGCCGTTTGATGGGATGAATAAAAAAAAAACAAAATATACCAACGGCAACGATCGCACGTATATGTCGAAGCTGTTGCAGAGCTATGTGAATCCACAATACGTTCCATCATCCGATATAACAGCCGTTTCTAAGGTTCCGTATTTTAAATAATTACTCTCAGTGCACGCAATTATAGTGTCCTTTTCTTTCAAAACATCGCAGCTTATAGGTTTGTGCCTGAGATAGTATTCACCCTGAAGCTTTTGGGACACGTACATCCCTGACATTGGATGCGTTCACACAAAACACAAATGGTCTAAAGCCAACGTTCAGGCGGCCAGCTGACAAGTTGTCAAAATGGAAATTCGTTGAAAGAACGAGCAGGGTGGATTTGGTGAACATTTATTTTAATTTATTTATTAAAATAAATACATTTATTTCCCAGATTACCTTCAATTTTTTTCCTTTCCAGGTAACCGCAACACCCCTAATGGTGATGGTGCAGATGTTTTATTGCTGGGTGCTACTGCGACTATCTGCGCTGCCAAGACATATACCTATCCGGTTCTAGACAGATGTTTATAATTTTTAAAACAATAAGATCCATCATCTTATGAAATTAAATTACTTAACCTTTTTAAAAAATATTTTGTTTGAAGGTGGAATAAAACAAAACAAAAATAGCTTGAAAAATGTTGTTGGTCTATTTTGTTGATTTAATATGAGCATCAAAATTTAATACGCCTTGTTTACGGGAAAATGCGGTGAAATTATGTGCATACATCAACCCCTGTGCTCAATTCCGGGTGAAATTGAATTCGTGCGGATTTCGAATTTTCGGTGTACCAAACATGCATTTTTGATTACCTTAAGTCGCATTGACTTCTGTTTTCCAATTACCTATTTCTTAATTCAAACAAATCAAGTCAGCTACTGTAAAAAAAAACTAAATATGTATTAAGCGAACTGATCACACAGAAAACTCGAAATACGCACGAATTCAATTTCGGTCGGAATTCAGCACAGGAGTGATTATCTTTAAAATATTCAAAAAGGAATCGCGTCTATTACATCTATTGAATGTTCACGTTGCATTTTGTTACCTTGAATACAACAAATTGCAGTAAGTACATATTAATATCTATTTTTCAACAAAGTTTATGTAGCATTTTCAATCGTATTTTAAATAATATTAGGCGTATTTTTTTGGCAATCTATAGCTAGCTCACTTTTACTTTTACATGCAAAACCAAAAGTGGGTATAAAAGTGGCTATAATTAACGCAGTAATAAAGTGGAGATAGGAAAGTTGAAAAATTTCATTCATAGATGGCAGTGTTGTAAATAAGGAGGAATTATTTTTCTTCCTTGAACGCTGAGAGCGGCTATTTGTCACTAATGGGTTGTGTTCGTTGATTGTTGTCTGAATTGGTAAATATTTTGCAATTCTCTGATTGGTTGAAATGCATTTATACTTTTTAATACTTCATATTCTTACATAATATTATTTTAAATACGATTGAAAATATTACATAAACTTTGATGAAAAATGGATGTACTTACTGCAAATTGTTGTATTTAAGGTAATAAAATGCAACGTGAACATTCAATAGATGAAATAGACGCGATTCCTTTTTGAATATTTTAAAGATAATCACTCCTGTGCTGAATTCCGACCGAAATTGAATTCGTGCGGATTTCGAGTTTTCTGTGTGATTAGTTCGCTTAATACATATTTAGTTTTTTTTACAGTACCTGACTTGATATGTTTCAATTAAGAAATAGGTAATTGGAAAACAGAAGTCAATGCGACTTAAGGTAATCAAAAATGCATGTTTGGTACGAATATATGTCTTGGCAGCGCAGATAGTCGCAGTAGCACCCAGCAATAAAACATCTGCACCATCACCATTAGGGGTCGTAAACTAATTAATTAAAACCCAGCGAAAGACAATACCTACGATCAACACGCATTTGCACGTTTTCCTGAATTCTGCCAGCAGTATGAATACGGCTGCAATTTCGAAATACAGTTCATTCAGTATTAGTTAACGAACCTTTGTAGTCGATACAATTTAAGAACGATATTCAGTTTCTCCAATAAGTATCAATTTCTTGAACATACCCTTTTCCAACTAATATGTCAAGTTGAAAACACGCGTACCAACCTCCAAATAAAAATAAAGTGTGCTAAAGTGAGTTAGGGATGTTTTTTTGAGACTCGAAAAGTGAGTACATATAGTAAAAAGTATCAAAAAAATACGCCTATTATGTAAGAATATGAAGTATTAAAAAGTATAAATGCATTTCAACCAATCAGAGAATTGTAAAATATTTACCAATTCAGACAACAATCAACGAACACAACCCATTAGTGACAAATAGCCGCTCTCAACGTTCAAGGATGAAAAATAATTCCTCCTTATTTACAACACCGCCATCTATGAATGAAATTTTTCAACTTTCCTATCTCCACTTTATTACTGCGTTAATTATAGCCACTTTTATACCCACTTTTGGTTTTGCATGTAAAAGTAAAAGTGAGCTAGTTATAGATTGCCAAAAAAATACGCCTAAGGTATATTTTTTTTGGGAATCTATAGCTAGCTCACTTTTACTTTTACATGCAACACTTTTATACTCACTTTTGGTTTTACATGCAAAATTGTTATACTCACTTTTGGTTTTGTTATACTCACTTCCCAAAAAAATACGCCTATAGAATTAAGGCTAAACTACATTCAACACAAAGTAAAGTACTTGCACGAAAATGTTTTTTCCCTTTCCACACCATTTCAAATCTG